>CM031241.1:263866772-264069272 GCA_018340775.1 Taxus wallichiana var. yunnanensis
AGGTGCAAAGGTTGTTGTTAGAAGATGATGTAGCTCTCATTGTAATTTTTTTCGCTACTTAAAACTACAATGTTCAATTTTAGACCAAAACAGAGTAAAAACTACAATGCTCATAGACAATCGGGAGCACCTGAGTAATGCCTAGTATTTACTGAGTAATTTCAACTAATTACTCGCCATTACTTGTGAGTCCGAGCTTGTTACTTGGCTCACGAGTAATGGGATTTTTACTCCATTGCAAAAAGAGTGGAAAACTCTCGCTATTATTATGTGAGTTCTAAAATTATTGAGGAATGTACCCAAAAATTTACAACAATTTGTAGGTAAGCTTCTATAGGTTTTAAGTTTTAGATTTCAGATTTTGGCTATTTCACTTTATCTTTCTTTTGCTGGTTTGATGTTTCTATTTATCAGTTTGTGAGATGTTTTGTGCCTTCCTCTATTCTTAGATTCTGTACAATACTCTTTTGGATGCATATATCAAACAATGGACTGAATGTGGAGATAGAGAAACTGGTGCAGGAGATGGTAGACCTGCGGATTGAGCCAGATTCAGTAACCTATGGTATGTTGATTGATGGATTTGTCAAAGTGGGCAAGCTGATGAGGCCTTAAAATATTTTAAGAGAATGACAGAAGCTAGATTTAAGCCAGATATTGGTTCCTACAACAAATTGTTTGGTCACTTATGCAATGAAGGAAAGCTTGATGAAGCTAATAAGATTTTTCTGGGGATGGTGGATGGAGGGAAGCTCCCTGATGTTGCGACATATGATATATTAACAGAGGCATTTAGCAGAGAAGGGAGAGCTGAGGAGATAAAAGACTATTTTCATAAACTTGCGGAGAGGATCAAACTGAGCGAGGAACTTGTGGCTTGTATCAAACTACATGGATAGAATGTGTCTGGTGAAGAAAAGCCAAAGATATAACCAAGGTACCTTTTCTGTTCCCCGAGGATAGTCAAAAAATGGAAGTTTCCGTGTAAATTTATTCTATAGAATGATATTTAGGAAGGATTTAGCCATAGCTCGATGGATCAACATTTCAGAGAAATTTAGATCTCTTGGATTCTCACGATATTCTTCTAGTAGCTTGTAAAACTGAAACTTGTTAGGTAGGTTAGTGCAGTTTAAAAGAGATTGACATTGACAGATGGGATTTCCAGTAGAAGCTTATCAAATCAAGTACTCAAGTACTCGGATCTTAGAGTATACAATTGGAATGCAACATCTGTGCTATATCAAAAATAGTTTTCTCAACACTTTACTTATGTCATTGTTTTGAATGTGAAACTTCTTGATTCTAATCCAACTATCGATGGGGATACTAGACTTTCAGATTATTATATAATATATATCTGTCAGTGCAAACAAAATTTTGAACACAAATATAAGTCAGTCTTAATGTTGGCTTGTGCTTTGGGAACACATTGTATTCTTTTAATGAGTTTTCTCATTCTGTATTGCATTTACTTTTGAAGATGATTGTTTTTCAAGAAATCACCTTTGCAAGTTTGCAAACAATTCAAAGCAAAAATGCTTATGTTAGCATTCATGTAACAAGTGGATTTTGAACTCAGGTCTCTCAAGACTTTAAAAGACACATTACATGCTTTTAGATACTTGAATCCCTCTCATTACATAGAGACTGTTGCATGGAGTAGTTGTTACAGGGTTTAATAGGTCAAAACTTTCCAGCTCAATATCTTAAAGATGTTTTCTTGTTTTGCTGAATAGATGGTGTGATGTTGTTATAAATTCACTAAGAATTCAAGTTCTTTTCACATAGTGACTGGTCCGGTGCGGTGTGTATTGGTTACTGGTCAGTAGGGAGGGGTATGGTTTATCCAAGGATGATTCCATACGCACTTGACTCCGTCTGCACTTGTTGGGCAGTACACATGTAGAACCCATTGTCTAAAGTGAGAAAAGATGGGTTTTCCAATTTTTAATTTTTTTATGACTTAAAAAAGTTGAACTTGGACTTTAAAAAATAATAAAATACTAACAAAAATTATGGAGAAATCCTAAATTACACTCTCGCATTTGTTTGGTCAAAACATAAAACCAAATGAAACCAACAATCTTTGTCCTTTCCTCATGAAGAATCATCCTGGTCCAATTTGCTTGTGGGTACTACTCGGGTACACCATGGTAGGGTCAATCTTGGGCGAACCCATCCGGGTTCATCTAAGGAGGAACCCATATCCAGGGACTTACTACTGTGGTATCTTATGCAGAACCCATAGTCAAAAGTGGGGAAAATAGCTATTTTTTATTTTTTTGTATTTTGTTATTCTCAACTTAAAAACTCAAACATGGATAGGCTAGTAGTTGTTGGCCCATTGGAGATGATGATTGATTTTAATAGAGGCCAAAAGGCTCATACCTGATTCTGGTTGCAAGATCTGATGCATACAATGTTGGTGGCATCTAAGGTGTTGACCGCAGAACCAATAGACCTGGCCTTGCCGTTATACTCTTGTTGGGTGAGATTTGGGTTGAAGAGAGAATGGAAGTCCAGGGGAGACTTCCTTTATTAATCATTATAAACGAAGACAAGTTGTTTGCGAAGAGCTTAATACGCCTACCAGGAAATCACAGAATCACCACATCAATACAAAATTAAAAATAGAACATAGAAATAGAGTCAAGAAAACAAAGTACTGTAAAAATAACAGGCCTTCCATTTAGCGTGTTTTTGGTTCTTGTTTTGTCTTGGTCGTGTCTAATCATGAACAAAGGAGAGTTCCACGTGATTACTATCAAAAAACACATTTAACTTTCCTCTTTCCTTCATGCTCTATGATTTGGTGTTTGACAGACGTTCCATTGACGTGAGCAGCAGGTCTATTCAAGGTTGCCTGGCAATCATATCTGAAATGGTTGGGATATGCATGAACTCTTGTACTGCACAATGACTTGAACCATGTTTTCCAACTAGGGCTTCTACACAGTATTGATTTTGCATATTACAAACACTACTACAAGGGGGTGTAATATTCAGCGGGATGCCATGAAGCCCCAAATACTTTAATCCACGCAGGTTAAGGGCAGTGAAATACCTTTTAATGGGTGTATAAAGTTATTTAATGATCACAAGAGAGTTTAAGAATGGGAAAGTAAATGATTGGTGTTGAAATTATACCACTGAGATCTTTTGTATGATAGGGTTTCTTGGCAATACCCTGATTGAAACCATATCCTAGATTAGTAGCATCAGATTCAAGCACTTATTGGCACTAAATTCAAGAAGAACAGGTTTGGAATCATTGTGATGAGCACAAGAATGAAGGAATTAGAGAAATTAGTGCAGTCGTTCCTCCAAGTAAGTTTCTAACCTTACAAACTGTGCAGTAACACTCTCCATCATGTTCAAATGGGATATTTCTGAGAATTATATTCCTACTATTATGGACTACTAATGGTAAGAGATTCTTATTACCATGGTTTATACTAAACCTCATGCAATATTTGAAGTTTTAAAACCAAGCCTAGTAAAATTTGTATTTAACAGAGTCTTCTCGGGCTTCTCTAGCACCACAGTGAACAAGAACTAGGGCCTGATAGTTGGTCCTTCAAATAAAATCATTTTCTTCTAAATTTTGGAAATATTAACAGTAAGAGAAGGAACAAGGTGATTCAGGAGGAAAATTAATGTTACATTGGTGGGATTTCGATATCTTGCTGACAGTATATAAATACTGTGAAGTGTACAGTTCAAGCCTAATCTAGAGGGAAATTTTCTAAAGGAAAGAATAATTACACTTAGAGCTTGAACCCAAAACTTTATACACATCCATAAACCTTTAATGTGTATTTTAAAACATATACTTTTTTCTTTGATGATCCCCTAAAACAAAGATAATCGTGACACTAGGAGGAGACTGGTCTACTTAAGGGTTTAAGGACAAAATCCAAAAAAGGAAGATAATGGGAGTGGATCAAGGAGTAGAGAGTTGAAATTATAGAGGCATGTTAGGATGAGTAAATGAGATCTAGTGTAGCCTATAGAATCTTTTGGGTACCCTTAAGAACCCATATGCATGGTTGTTCCAAGTAGCTTGGTCTTAAGAGCTTTGATGGGACAATTTTTATAACAAGGTAAGAGCTTGTATCTAAATGGTTGAATGCATTTCCTTTGTTATTCTAATAGTATATTGAGTGCTTGAATGGATAGAGAGTACTAAGAGGAGTCAAAGGCCCAAGAGCTAAGGTGGTTAGTGAGGAAAGGAGTGTTTTCGAGAGTAAGGAAGGACAAGTGAAGACCAATTGGGAACTACAAGCACATAAGCTATATGAAGGTTTAAAGGAAAGGTAACATTCTTAAGCTCAAAACTAAAGAGACTGGAATAAGAACAAGTAAGGTGGGAATCACAATAAGTGAAGGTTGCAAGAGATAGAGCTTGTCCTGGGAATCCTTACACTGTGTGAACAGAGGAGAACAGGGAAGGTGTCCAAGAATATCATTTCAAGATGAAATTAAATAAATTTATCAAGGTTTGAGAAATATAGCAAGTTTTTATCCTTTATAAACTTGGTGTGGATCCTCATATGCAAAGAAGAAAGTGAAAATTGAGGTTTGTGAGCATCTGGATTGTTGTTTTTGCATGATGTTAGTTTATATCTACATCAATAGCACAAGCCAAAACCAGCACATTCCCTGCTTGATAATTGAATAAATAAAGATGATGAAATGTGTTGTATAGCATTTGTTCATATATTTGTATTCCAAAGTTGAAACTCTAGCTAAACAGATTTCTTAAATACATCCATTTGAAAAGTTCCAAGAGATATCAATCTCAAGGCCCTTATCAACTGACCCCTAGTAATAATTACATGAGGTATTTGGATGAATATGCAGATGGTAAGCATAGAGACATTATCGGGAGCACAAGCAGCACTTATGATGGGCATTTGTTTGTGAGATTTGGTGAGGTGATTTCACAAAACACTTGTTTGACTAGAATGAGACTGGGATGGTGTTGTGTCGGTAAACAAATTGCCAAAGTGGCATGTAATGGTGTTGGTGTCAAGCCTTTTGGGTGTTATCTAGCTTGTAATTGTTATCTATGTGATGCCCATAAATAACAAGTAATTTCAAGAGTTGCATTTCCCTATAATGGGATCTTGTTCCACAATACTCTCCTTCTCAAGCTTTTCCCCATTGTAGGCCATCTATTATAGAGAAGTTCACATGACCTTGTCCATATGTAAACTACATATTTTTAATAAATTTTGGGTGATCATACTCTAGTGCAAAAATAATTCCTAAGAATAGATCAATTGTCTAGCTAAAGGCCACACACAACCTCTAGGAGATTAAGCTATAATGCTAATCATATTTCTACAAAACATCCATAAAATTAAGAACCAAAAAAATCATAAAAAGTGTGTCTACACAAAAATGTGCATCATTTGTGAATGGGATGACCTCAAGTTGTAAATAAGCAGGAATTCCAAGAATAACTCCTAGGTTCAAATCCATGGAAGCCAGGATTATGTGTAAAATTGAGAAATATACAACATATAATTCTAGGTGGAGCATACCTCAAAAGACCAGGCCAGGTGTAAGTCCTGAAATTATTTGAAAGAATGAGTACCCCTTATTACGGCATCTAGGCAAAATATTTCCTCGGAAAGGTGTAAATACCTTTCAATTAAAATAAAGGCAACACCAATTACCCCAACCTCCAGATCATGAGATTCAAGGTTCAAGTTAGATATTTGTCCAGAAAGGAATGGTAAACTGTCAATTGAAATAAACCTTGAGATAAAAGCCTTCTATAATAAAAAAATTCATCTAAAACCCATTCAACAATCAGGATCCGAGAATTTTGTAGAAAATTTACAAATATGAAATCGTGTCAAATTCTAAAATCTTTATTAGTCAGTTCATTGGAAAGTTGTGCATATATTTAACCAAATAAATCTGGGTAAAATCATTAAAAACCCCATACATAATGGGACAAAAAAATACTCTACAACGATCCCAACAACCGAAATGTAAACAAAATTAGGACATTGCAAATAAAATAATACCAAATTCTAGAATTTTGAAATCACCAATCAAAGGTAAAATTTTGAGCAGATTAACCGCATAAACTAGAAAAAGACTGATGCCAAAGAAGGAACGAAAGTTTTTATTAAGACTAATCGAGAATGGATTGATATCCTCTTCCTCTGGCTCAAAGGGATTTCTATTGACACCAAATCTGGGTTGTTAAAGGAAAATTTGGGCATCAAGTAAACCTAAACAACACCATCCCAGTCTCATTCCAATCAAACAAGTGTTTACATCGTCCCATTCCAGTCAAACAGTGTTTTGTGAAATCACCTCACCAAATCTCATAAACAAATGCCCATCTGTGCTCCCTCTAACATCTTTGTGCTTACCATCTTCATAAACTCAACAGCCATTGCATTTTTCGTTAGTAAAACATGCCATAAAACAAAGCATCCCAACCCCAAAACCAAACCCTCGCCATTTCTGAGCACAATCATCAGAAATCTGCAATAAAACTTTACCATAAATATTGAACCCGAAACCAGGTCAAGCAGGAATAGGGGCATCATCAAAGATATAAAATGCAGACCCATAAACAAAAACAGGGCAAACAAATTGGATTAATGACGAATACCTAGTGCTCAGCCTCCTTCGGATACCTGCTCGGCCTAAGATCCGCACCAGTTGCTTGCTATTGGCGTGCCTAATGCATGCAGAGAATGAAATCACCTATGCCATCTCCCACCTAGTGAAGTTTTCCCGCAAATTACCTATGCCAAATTCATTTGCCCGCATTTTTCCACCTTTGCAAATCGCCACATAGGAATATGCAAAAAAACATTAATTAAAAAATGTTATATTAAAGGGTGTCACACTTTAGGAAGGGTATTAGAGACAAAAGTATGAGAAGTGTATTAATTAGAGACAAAAATATATTTTTGTCTCTAATTAATGTCTCAAAACACCCCCTTGTAGTCGTGACTAGACATGAAACACAATGGATGTGAAATTTGGTTTAAATTTTGATACCACTTGCTAAGTTCCAAATACAAAAAAACGAAATTAAAAAAATATAGAGTAAAAATTGTAATAAATGGGAAGTTGGGAGAACATGTTTCCCTAAGGGTGAATTTCAATTTCAAAACCAAATTTTACAAAATATATCTTGAATAAGGATGACATCTTCTGCATTATGTATTTGGTGTAATAAAAGTAAGTTATAGTCTTTCGGTATATTTCCCCCATTTTTATTCAAACCATCAAAACAATAACTAACCCATGACCTAAATCTTCATTAAATCTTGTCACAAAATTATAAAATAGTAATAATATTATTATTTAACTAAAGACAAAAGTATAGATGTTATGTTTAGGTACAATACAACTAGATTTTTCATTATTTTTATCAAACATTTCATTGTTAATTAGATCTCCACAATTTCTATTATTATATGGATGAAAAAAATTAACCTTAAAAATTCAATCTCTACTATCTTAATTTTTAAAATCAAAAGAAATTGCAACTTTTACAATAAAATTGAAGTTAGGAGTAATAATTTTATTGCTCTTTCCTTTATGTCAATAATTGATCAAACATTGAAACTATATGCAATGTTCGCCTTACGATTTATTAAGAAATATGGTATAAAATGAAAAGTAAAAGGTTATTGGAAAAAAATATTACATGGATAATAAATCTACATTCTAACATATATAACTTATCAAAATTAGAATTCACTCTACCAATTAAAAGACAGGAATTTTAAATGTTTAACAACCAATAGCACCCAAAATAATATCGTAATAAAATATGAGAAGTCTTCAACCCACTATGTGAACTTTTAAATAACTCTACTACAATCTTATCAAGCGCAATATTTCATTCATCATTTATCTTCACTTGTATATATGTTTTTACATGTGCAATCACTCGTAAAAACACCCCATTAGATAGAATTGTGTTGGAATGTGGGAAGCATTATGAGAAGGTGGAGTAGAGTCTTTGAATTGCATGTTTCTAGTGCACTTGTGTAATTTTAATTGTGAAATGTGCATTTTAATAAACTTTTGGTGGTATTTCTTTGTGTTTCACTCTCTTTATTATTTGGTCTCCATGTTATCTCTTCTATTTTGCTCTCTTAATCATTTGGAGATTTTTAAACTTTTCATAGGTATTGAATAGAATACTTATTCATTGAAAATAAATACGAAAGCTTAATTATTATTTCTAGAATATAACAAGTGTTATGTAAGAAATGTAGAAATCATCACAATGCTTATTGTAGCATAGAAGTTTATGTTACGGACACATTGCATTGCATTTGTTTTTGTGGATGATATATTAAATTGTAATTATTTGTGTATTATTTTTTTGATATTGTATAATTGTGAGAATTTAGAAAATATCAGTATGGTGAAGTGTATATCTCAAAACATATCATTTTTCACACAAGTTCTAAATTTGATGCCTACACAGAATCATAAATATAAAGAAAACTGATTAATCTAAATAAATATTTAGTATTACTATAGATATTTTTAATACACAGGCACACCAAACCTAATCATAAAAAAACAAGAAACGAGTGACATGAATTTTTTCGAGTCAAAACAAAAACAAATAAACAGCTAAAATATAACGGCCACATCTGAAATAGAAAAGCTGTTCTTTGATATTTATACAACATTCTGCAACTTAATATTTGCTGTAATTATTAAGTTAAAAAAATTCTCTGCCAACGGTTAAATGAATTTCATTCGACATCAAGAAATGATCAAACGGTTAAATGAATTTCCTTCCACAGCAAGCTATGATCCAACGGATACAGGAATTTCTGTCGACATCAGGCTATGTGAATTCTTAAATAACCAAACCCTAAATTTACTGGGCTATGTGAATTCTTAAATAGCTTTGTATGTGTATCTTTCTGCTTTTCAAACTTCAAACCCTTTCCAAAAGAGACAGGCAACAATGGACATCCTTGGGTTATAGTTTTGAATCCACAGATAAGCAATCAGGTATGTGGTTCTTCGTTGGTGATTATGAAAATTATTTTGTGAATACTTATTTATTTAGAGACTGTAAACATGAAATGTTTCAAGGGAGAATTTGAAGCTCGGATAAAAGTATGTTGCTCAATTATTTAATGTTTTAGAGAGTTTAATTAGTAACCTGAATCTTGATTGGTTTTAACAGGTTCTGTGTTTTTGCATAAACTGGAATATCATTTTGGAAATGGTTTTATGTGATGAATACTTGTCCCTACATATATGCATTAGGTTCTTATTGTACAAGATGTTTTCACATTTGGGTAACCAATAGTAGGGGAAAACTAAAATCTCCATATTTAAGCTTCATATTTATTCACCACCTCAGACATCTGGATCTGTTGGATCTGTAGTTGTGACTTATTCCTTTGATTTGAAGTTTAATGCCTCCTTTTGTACTGAAATTTCCTTCAAAATGGTTTTCAGTGACAATGATGTTTACTGCTCAATCTTGGTGCCAAAACATACCAAATATACTTATATGATGTTTACTGTTTACTGTCCCAGTTTACTGTTCCCTTTCAAACGAGGTTTCAAGAACTCTAGGCAAGATTACGGAATTTATTTCAGTATTATGCAACCATATTCTTCATGATTTTTAGCTTCAACTCTCTCCAAACCTTCTAGGCATTAACATACAAGTTCTAGTCTTCTTGTTCCTTCATACACAGTTTTAAGTCAAAACAGAGTTTGTAGAATGAATACCATCATGGAATTTTTCAATGACAGGTTCTATTTTCCTTATACATCCTTGTACTCCTCCACCTATCTCAGTAGTCTACAAAGGAAAGATTCAATAACTTCACCAAATATCAACATTCTAGACCTTCCACCTGTGCTTGTACAGTTAAGGACTGGCAAACTGTACCCTTACACACTTAATGATAATTTTGTCTTTCAATCTTCTGACAACAAGAACAATCAATGAATATTCATTTCCCCAGCATTTCCAAGGTGGATAAGAAACATTGAATAAATTATGATCATTGTTTAGCTTGTGCAAACCCTCATCAATCACCAACACTGTACATAACAGAGAAGACTGAGTTCAATACCCTAGTGTCTCAAAACTTCTTTTTCAAGACACTCTACAACTCAAGGAAACCTCCTAACACCTCTCTAATTCCTTTGACACCAAGAAGAATCAAGATTTAGTGCTTTGGATTGTCAAAATATCCTTTTATACTGAGATCAAACCCTAGGACTGTATCTTACCCTTGAGCTTCTCATTGATTACTAAATTTAATTTCTTCTTTCCCCAACTCTGTCAAGAATCACAGAAGTCACCAAGATCTTCATGTATGAACTTGTCAACATTCTATTTGTTATAATTCATTCTTGAAGCTTTGAATCATACCGTCAAACCTGCATACTGCTCGATTCTTAGCAAATCCTCGAATCACTGCGGAAATCCTTTAATTTACTAACCTTGCCATCCTGAAAACACACTTACACATTCAAATTTACCAAATATACTGTTCCATACCAAATATACTTATATGATGTATATGCAGTTTTGAGACCCAATTTTCTTTTCATCTTTAACAAGTCGTCTCAACATATTTGATTTTGTTAAAACATTTTTCTTTGTGAACTGTCTAGCTAAGATTTGATGATAAGTCTCCATTTGTTTGGTTTCAAGACTTAGGTTTATATCATGGATTCCAATACCTTTTTCGAAGTAAGTAAATTATTATAGTATTTGACTTATTATTTATCTTCATTTTTATTTGCATTTTTACACGTGTAATCACTAGTTTGCATTTTTAAATGTGCAATCACTGGTTGGCTTGAGAACATTTTAGTATTTCAGTTATTATTTATCTTCAAAACACTTTCAAGTTAGAAGCGATTAGATATAATTTTATTAGAATGTGGGAAGCATTTTGAAAAGGTGGAATAGAGTCTTCAAGTTGCATGTTTTTGTGCTTCTGTAATTGTTATTCACTTGTTAAAAATGTGCATTTTAGGAACATCTCTTGCTGTATTTCTTTGTGTTTCACTATATTTATCCTTTGTTTTTCGTGTTATGTATTCTATCTCTCTCTTCATGATTTGGAGATTTTTTAAGTTTTCATCTGAATAGGTTATTTAACTATTGAAAAGATATAAGAGAAATTAATTATTGTTTCTAGAATGTAACTAGTATTATAAAGAAATTCACTGACAAAGAGTTTCCTTTGACATCAGGTTCATGTGGTGTAGACTTATTGCTGCGAAGGGATTATTTTTTCTGCAACTGTAACTCATTGCTACGAAGGGACAATGGGAAGAAAAGCATTAGCCGTTGAGTATATTCCTAAGAATGCCAAACGCAAGCATCATTTCGACATTAGAATCGCTGGAGTCTTTAAGAAAGCATATCAGATTTCTCAGATATGTGGTGTTCCATTCTCTCTTGCTGTTGAAAATGAAGACGGGATGCTCTATTGTTACAAAAGCAATCTTGATATTTCTAGCAGCCTTTGTGATGCCCAACGATCGCCCGATAAGATAAAATTGTACAATCCAGAGACGAACAAATTTGATTTGAAACAATCCATCCCCAATTTGACATCTTCATGTCCAGATGGGCCTGATGAAAGGAAGGTTGCTGCCCTTATTTCTGAGTTGGAAAGGAGATCGCTCCAAAACATGTAGAGGAATGGCCATTTGGTGATTTGCCTTCTTTGGAGCCATTTGGTGCTCTGCCTGCTTTGGAGTCACTTGATGATCTGTCTTTTTGAAGCCATTTGATGAGCTGCCTTCTTTGCAGTCATTTTATGATCTGCCTGCTTATCTGCCTTCTTTTTCCCACCATTCTGGAAAATTATTGTAGCAGAGCTCTGCAAATTATTGTACAACATTCTGGAAAATTATTCTAGCACAGTATTGAAAATATTGTAGTTCTAAATTACCATAACAGAGTTATGGAATTATTGTATTCTGGTGAAAATTTCTGTGGCATACTCTTAAAAATTACTGTAGCAGAGTTCTAAAATTACTGTGGCTTACTGTAACAGAGTAATACATCATACTAATTACTGTAGCAGATTTCTAAAATTACTGTGGCTTATTAGTTCAGGATTTACCATTATAATACATCCATATTCCTTGAAAATAGATTCAACATTCAATCATGTGGCGGATATGCAGGTCAATGCAACATTCAATCCAGCTTTAGGGAACCAAATTAGGAAAAAACAGTTCCCCGATCAGTGCCAACAAATTAGTTCGTGAATCCAACCTTAGCCAAGTATAACAAACGAGTGTAAAATCTGATCACATTGATGATATGTCTATGTTTTTCTGCAGCAGCTTAAGAGCAGTAGTTATATGGGATTACAATTTGCACTCTTTTGGTAGCATTGGGTAATCGGTAGTAATCATTATCAAGCTAGTCAAGGAAGTCAAGCTCCCCTGTTTGAAGACTGATTGGATGGAGAGCTACTGCTTCCTTCTTTATAGCTCAGCATTGGAGGACTGAGGTATCTAATTTTCATGCTTAGCGCCACTTTTAGGCCCTTCACCAGTGCAGTAGCTTCAACTTGATTGTTGGTTACCCTATAAATAAAGTTTTAGAAGCCCCTGCAAAGGTCCTTGTATCATCCGATAGAATACAGACAGCCCCAACCTTATCTGGGTTGACCCAAGAGGCTCCATTAAAACCTGCTCTTTATTTTTCTGGGGCTTGTGGTTTCCATTTCACCTCTGTTGTATAACTCATGTGCAGCTGACCTTGAACAGGTATGCTTTAAAGTTTATACAGTGTATTATTGTGCATGCATATGAGATCTAATGCTCACATCATAGTTTCATGCTGGCTAAGTTTGGTCCAACTTGCTGTATAACCAGAAAATTGGCAGGGCCATGGATTTGGGGAGATCCTCTAATGACAGTCTTTTCTACACATTTATTGTTATTTTCATCAGTACATTCAAGAGATAATAGGAAATTACCCTAGAAACCATGTATACGCCCTTTACTAGCCCGATGGGCTAAATTCGATTATAACTCTTCCCAATCTTCAACTCAAGACACAAAACTTGGTCCTAAGGACTGTTTCAACATTATTTATAAGAATTTCTTACCAGTGAGGCTTTCCATTCATGGTGTTTATAAAACCGTTCCTCATCTACTACTCTGCCTGTAGGTGCTTAAGGACAAAGTCAATCAAATGCTTTTATTAATGGAATAAGACAATTTCTTTACCCACCTGGCTCTATGTTCTCTTTACCAATAGTCTCGTGTATTAATCCTTCAACATTCTCACTCCTAATAGCCTTGCATTGTTTCACAGTCCTATGAATTTAATACAGTCTTCGATCATCCCACAGTCATACAGAGCACCAAGTTAAATGGTCTGAAACACATGCAATATCCCCAGATCAAGCAAAATCACAGCTTCCGCTAATACTTCACATGTTTAACATTAAAAGCCTTTATTTCAAAGCTACAGTTTATCAAGGAATCCTTATCAAAACACAAATGTACAGTTACACAAGTTCATGCACTCACTTGCATGTTAAAACATAGTGTCCTTTGCTGATCTTCTATGAAATATCAATGAAAACCAAGTACTCTATGTCCTTATCAATAAAATCTCAATCCTTAACCGCATGATAACAAAGGAAAACTCAGAAAATGCAACAAGGAAGATCCACATACAGTACAAAACAGAGTGTCATTTAGTAGTTTCAAGTTTACATACAAAACTTTTTCTTTACCTCTCTCCTCAGTTCCTCCTCCACAAGGAATGATCTTACAACTGATTCTTCCCATATTTACCTTATTCTCTCCTCCATGTACAGCCGACCCTTGAACAGGTATGCTTTAAAGTTTATAAAGTGTATTATTGTGCATCCATATGGGATCTAATGCTCACATCATAGTTACATGCTGGCTAAGTTTAGTCCAACTTGCTGTATAACCAGAAAATTGGCAGGGCCACGGATTTGGTGAGATCCTGTAATTGTCAAGTCTAAATCTGGTTACTATTAAATCATACTCACAATGAGTCATCAGAGGGCATTAGTTTCTACGGGATAAATTTTCTGGCAATCAACTAGTGAGTATGTTGATGTATAAACAATCCGTGCTGTATCTAGTTTAAATAACATTTCACTTTGTTTGTACGATTATTAAGTCTAGTGGCCATTTACCTGTATATGCAGTGTATCAAATAAAATATTTTTGGAGATACCTTAAGTTGGAACCTCCACCTTTCCAAAAATTTAGAAAATCTTAACTTTCAAGAACCTTTCCTCCTTTAAAGCTACTGAATATTTGTGCATGAAAAACACTAGTTCAGGATGTGGAATGCACATTAAGTCAACATCAGTAAAGACAGCAGTAGAAAGTCAAAATATGGAGTTATGGGCATCAGGGGCAATATTTCACATTTCAACTCCTCTAAGGAATTTTGCTTGCTTACCCTGATGCAAAATTAGTTTCCACTTCTATTTTTAGGTCCAGTCTCCCTCTATTGTGTCCCCAGAAGCTTACTAAAGTGCATAGCTACTCTGTATTGACTACTTCCACCATGCATTTTACCAGCACTTACAAAACTTACATCCCTTTTAAGCTCATGTCAACTCATAAACAGCCTCCTCTCTTTTCGTCTCTACCAAAGCTTGATTTAACTCCTGTTTCCCATGCAATGATCAAAGCTTGATTTAACTCCTGTTTACCTGGGAGAGAAATTCCTGTCCTATTAGCTATTCAAGCTAGTCATTGGAGGACTGATGCAGAATTAAAAGCTATTAGCTATTAGTTTGAAGACTGATTGGATGAAGAGCTATTGCTGTGCATTGGAGGACTGATGCAGAATTAAGAGGTTAGTAACTGAGGGCTATGCAAGAGAACTTAGTTAGGCACCAAGCAGCAGTTTATATGTGTCAAGCAGCAGTTTAAATGTTGACTGATTTAGCTGCATTCATCTATTGGATGAATAAATGTTGCGTATAAATGTTTATAGGCTACAAGCAGCAGTTTCAGTGAGCTTTATTCTCGACAGCAACTGCCGATTCTGAATTTTGATCCTTTTGCTTTTTCATGCCCCTCACAGGTAATATTCACATAACTCTGTACTTTTGTAGCCAAAATTAACACATAATGTGAGATGTGCTCCAATGGCAGAAAGAGTAAAAATCAAAAGGCAATATGTTGATTAGAATTTTGAAATTTTCTCTTAACCTTAGAATGTTTAGAATCATAAAGTTCCAATGGAACTAATCTAGACTCCTACAAGGGATAACAAACAAGACAAGTTAATTAAATAATTTTTACCTTGGTCTGCCCCAGAAGTAGAAGTACAGGTTGCTGTCAATGCAAAGGGAATGCTGAATGTTACCTGCAAAAGTCACAGTCTAATCAGTCTTTCAACAGAAAGTCACAACTTTCATCCTTCTAAAATATCTAAAATTAATCTCTTTTACTAGCAGGGAGAAGCTATATATTGATAAGTAACATCCAAGATAACATTCAACGAGAGAGAATCTAAAACATACTGCAAGAGGTGCTCCAAGTGCTGCAAAAACTGCCAAAGATGAAATTTTAACAGCACTAGAAGGAGATGCAGGTTCATGAGTTTCGGCAAGTTTGGTGATTACAAAAGTACATGCAAGAAAAATGCACAGGAACAAGTTTGCTATTGGCTACAACAACTTAGAGCCTAGCCTTCGAGCCAGATACCAAAGAAGTTGCCCCAAGCATTATTGAATTTAACATTAGGCCAAACGATCCTGCTGTAACACCTTCATCATACAAAGTTGGTAATGGCTTCCCTCTATAAAATTCTCCACTGATGCAGAGCTATATATATTCGATCAAACTTTCAATCAATAAGAAGAACCAACCAATTGACTTACCCACAACTCTGCAAGGGCGGATCTCTCTCAGGATGCCTATAATGGCTCAATTCATGCAATAATTGTCATAATACCACTTTCAGTAGCTTACTCAGCATTAGTACCCTGTCTATACCTTGTTTGAATGCCCATTTAACCCTTACGATGATTATACTTCAAGAAACTTCATGTTCTCTTACCTTGTTCAACCTCCTCTTCTTGCTTCTCCACTAGCTCTTCATCCAAGACAAGTAACTTTTGGCTCTTAGCCTCCACTGACCTCCTGTAACCTGTTTCTTGCTAATTCAAAAATGAGGTTAGATCCAAACACTAGACTTGATACAAGAAACTCAAATACCAAACTTTGTCTTTCTTGTCACAATTGCCGTTCTAGTGCTATTAAGACTAGTATTTTGTTTTGTTCATGGATAGACCCATCTAGGGTGACCCACAACAAGTTGAGCACATTTTCAAGAACCCTTTATCAACTTCCTAGTGTGCCCAAATTTTCATGAGCTAACTCATTATAAATTTCTCCCAATCATCTCATCTCCCTTTTTAGCCTAATGGCCTCAACTAGTCCTGCTCCTATACTCTGTCAGGTATAACTTCCTCCCCAAGAGGTTCTAAAACACACGTAAGACGTTCTCAAGAACCTATTTAAGTCTTCTTTCTGTGTGTCAAGTCCCAAGAGTTGATTCTAATTCAAAGCCCTAGCTGCTTTGCAAAGTAGACCTCCCAATTAGCCCTTTCACTGTTTCCTTTTGCACTGTCATGGACTGTCATTAAAATCTCAAATCTCCACCCGTGAAAACACAGTTTTCCTTTTGAATATGTTTGTCTAACATGCCATAATGATTTCCAGCAACTTTCACAAATTTCTCATGGCTAGTTTTGGCTTACAAGAAATCAAGGTTTTGGCTTACAAACCCTAGTTATGTTCTGTAGCACCCCGACAGGCTTTAAAAACTAATGTGTTACCTCCCATGCAACTTCAAACCTCTAATTTTGGTTTACGGGTCTGTTTTAAAATTTCTTCAACCCTGAACTGCAGTAACACGTGATAATGAGAGTAGAATTATAAATCAGCAAAATCCTTCATTTCATGTGTGTGGAAACTGGGGTTTCTCGTCCTTTAGAGTTGATAGATCCAAATATGGTTTCTATCATTACTGTTAAGGTTTCTTAAGGTTATTCTACGCTCGAACACGTTACTCCAACCTTTGCAGCTTCTTGTATTTGCTCTTTTCATCTATAACTCATTTCCGTTAGTCATTCAAACTCTAATCACACACAGTCAGTTTTTAGAGGAATGTTTATACAAACTATAGTAAGGCTTACCAATACATGCATGCAAGAAGTTTCACAGTATTATATTCTTCTTGTCACCATTACAGAGCCTCGTTAATTAGATTCAACACTACACTCACAACATTGGAAAGATTCAACACCCAAAATTCAGAGTAACACTATCACACCATGCACTTACAAACCAGAACCTTCCAATTTTCTCCTTGAAGCTCCAACATTTTCTTGATGACCATTCGAATGATAGCACTAATCAATTGCAAAAATTGATGTTTATACTCCTTACAAGACAGTTACCACTCAAATTGCGACCTTTCAAGTCCTTCACTCTTATGAATAACTTCTTGAGACAACATCATGGTTATCTATGACTTGAAGAATTTGACTCTTAGACACACTCACTATGACCCTTAGACCCCACTAGGACTTATTTCATGTCTTAAATCCCTAAAATACCTACAAAACAACTTATAACCCTTAACTCTTATCAAGATTAGCCTTCAAATTCAAATTCACATTTTTGGAGGGAAAATATAGAATTTGAATTTGTAAAGGACTACTCCCACAAACCATTCTAAATGACTCCATAGGACCTCATAAACCTACAAACAAGTTTTCAAACCAAACTTGATGCTAACTGACCATATTTACATATCAGGGAGGATGCTCCTGCATCATCCACCCATCCAATATGTGTCAAAGGTTAGGAATGGAAACCATGCAAGCCAAGTCAATGCAAGAACAAGAAGTAAATACAACATGGGAGGAGGAGATGTCCGAAAGCGTTAAATAGCTCCCATATAAATGCTTCTTGTGGTTCTTCGATAGCCTCTTCATCATCATTATCATTGTCGTCTTCATTGTCATCAATGGATCACACATATTCCCTCCTACTTGCCTTTGCTCTTGCTTCATCTTCAGCTTGTGCATTTGACCTTCTCTTTTCGGGGTGGCGGTTACACCGAGAATGGTTACGGTTATCAAGAGAACTATTGCTATAAGAAATGCAGACTTTAGATTAGCATAGATGTCACTGCAAGCCTCTTTTCTTGTGAAAGGAAGAATTTTGTACCTTTTATTGTAAGACCCAATTTGTAAATCCTAACACATTTCCTACCGCCATAAAGATTGAGAAAAATGCATTGGCGCTCCTAATCTGCCTCTCTGGTTTTTTTCCCGCCTAAGAAAACATTTTTAATTGAAAATGAGAAAAATACAGACGAGCTAGATTTCAAAAATAAATGTATTCATCACATAAAAGTCCCTCATGTTTGGGACAAGAGAATACAATCTAGAAATCATATGTAATAACCTAGTTTTATTTGTGATTAGAGAATCGCCCATGCAAAAGTCAACATATAGCCATGAAATAGAGAACACCCAATTTCTTCTATCAAAATTTGCAGAGATCAGCCCATGAATGAATGAATAGCTTTGTCTTTGAAGCAAATGTTGTTATGGGAAGTCTTAGTATCCATAGCATGCAATGATATAAGAGATTTATGGATTACAGTAATTAAAAATATACCAAACAAGAACCGATCTTTAGAGTAAGTGTATCTATGTAGGATAGGAGTATCAAATGCATTAGAACACCCTTTGATGGATGCAAACTATTCTTTACCTGCTAGCCATTACTTTTGATGGTGGAACTCTTCAAGGTAGATAGCATTCATGATTAGAGCTAGATGGGGATATGGATTTGAATGGAAGTCACGTCCTTGTTGAGTGTATAGTGTCATAGAGAGATCTACAACTTTTTATTAGGTAAGAAATTTTGATTTTCAGGGATAAAAACCCTCTACAACCGAAAGATAAGCATCAAAGCTCAAAAGAAAATAGAGTAGAACAGACCATACAAGGCCATTAAAGAAACAAATAGACAACCCCAATTCCGGAAGCGAAGAAGACACACAAGAGAGAAAGCCCCCATGGCGGGAAGGTCAAAGCCTCTTGACCACCCATTAAAATTATTCCTTTCTTCTATGGGCCTTCTCCCATTGAGACCTAAGGCTTATCTTTAGAGGAGCATTAAAGGTGTTCCCTTTCTTTTTTACGTGCACGACCATCCATCCTTCACCCTTTTATGGATCCACTTTCTCATCTGGATTAACTGGTAGAAGAATTTCAATAGTCTCCTTGTTTTTGGACTATGAATATTCATGGGTCTACGAGGTTGAGGCATTGTGGCATCCTCCTTCTCTATAATATGCACCATATCAACCTTGGTTTGAACAACTTGCTTAACCAGACTTGTCGAAAAGAGGTTGTCCTCATGTTTTTTCTCTTCATGAAATGTGGAAGTATCCTCTTGACTAAATGATTCATTTTTGATGTCACTATCCATAAGGCCTTTAACAACTAAATGATTTGGATTAAAATCCTTCCACCAAGAAATTCGACCCTTAATCTATTTTTTAACAATGTGACAATCAAAGGCAAAATATATCGAGATCAAAAAAATCTACACCTAAAAGGAAAGCCTTTGTAATCTATATTCTATCCTTTACTTTAAGTTCCATTGTGAGCTTAAATTTAACATTCGTGGCCATATCCACTAGTATACATGTGTATCTAGTGTGGTCGAAAAATTTAGTTTTGGGATCTATAATTAAGAATTTTCCCAAAGCATTACAAATAGCGTTGAACATATCTTCCCCAAAATTGTAGAGGCGAAAAGGTAGTCTTATCCAAACAAGTCCGGTATTAAATGTTTCTATTAAGGGGTTATAAAGAGGGAACTATGGCTTCAACAAAAGGAGATGAGATAGAGAGATCTACATGATGAAATATAAATGTTAAGTATTCAAATCTTCCATTTGTGGTAGCCAAATAGAAGTTGAATCCACTTCAAGTGTTATAACTCTACAAACCAAAAGTGAAAGTTAAGGTTTGTTACTCATCATGGAGATCTATTCTCGAGACCAGATGTGCCGGGTGACATGATAAACCCTCTTTGGACCTTAAATATTTGTAAGACCTACTAATGGCAGTTTTAGTCACATTAGATTCAATCAAGGATTTTTTTGCTTAGGTAGTAGACCATGAAGCCGAGGAATAACCCCAGGCTTCTTGTTAATTCTATAAATAAGAAACAATAGTTTAGCAATTGTACATGCTTTTTGTAAGATGTTAAAACCCTCAAATTATACAGGGAAAGATATCATTAGAAATTCAATGGTTATTTTTGGAGCTCACACCTATCTAAAATCAAGTTGATTTGGGGATTTGAGGCAACATGGGATTGTCTCTAAGTTGTGGGACCTTGCACTTGAGATGCAGGACCTCCGAAGAAGGTCAACTTCCTCTACTTATTATTACTTTTGCTAAAACTACTCCTATAAAGGGAAATGTAACTATCTAACTCTACTCTATGATTCCAAGGGACCAGGTGAGAAGGAGATGCATAAAACAAAATCCTAAGCTAAAGGGAGGTGATAACACCAGAAAGAAGGGGATGAACACTCTTAGATGAGTAAAAATAAGGGAAAATGCACTTAAGGAGGGCAGACATGTGTGTCACAACTCACAACAACATTTAAGAACTCATTTTCATGGAGCACAAAAGATAAAATCCTATGTAATGGCTCAAATCCGAAGCCTACAACTCAAAATGTAAGGAACACTACTCTAAATAATGCTCTTGTAAACCAAGAGAGTCCAACAACTACAAATGAGCATTATTTAACAATATATAGAAGAAGAAGGAGAGAAGAGGAAGGAAAAGAGAGGGAATACTCAAATTTCAGCTCACAATCACCGTAAAATGCATTAAATGCATGCAAATCTACCTCGTAGCACTATCATATCTGCCTCTCCATATCAACTAACTTGTTGAGAAGAGGAAAGAAACTAAATCTATTAAAATATGGGTGGTTGAGTTGACTGAATGTGTGCATTAATGATATGGGTCATGTTTATTTCACCTACCAAATCCCACTAAACTTTGATTTTAAATATCCTAGAGTGTAGCCCATGCCAACAACTTTACAACAAGACTAGGTGCGCATGATTTCGAGCTTTTCGGTAGGAATTATGGTGATATGAAGTTATGTAGTGTAAGAGAAACACACAAGCCACATGACACGATCTAGTTGGTCACGAGAGTTGGCTATTGTCTATTGATTCTCTCCTACCATGTGTTGCATGCTTATTTTCCACAAGGATTTGTCCATAGCTTGGGCCTTTGAATTTTTTTTGTGACGTATACTTTATCCTACAAATTTCGAGAAGGGACATGTCGCACCCGCGATTGGTGCAAGGAGGTTGCAACCTTGGGTGCATACATGAAAACATAAGGAAAGGGAGAAAGAATTTAGGATTCTATATGTGCACGCGAGAGGTTGCACGAGGGAGGAGGAAAGAGATGAATTTTTTCTAAGGCATGCATATGTGCAAGCAAAGCACATGCATCCAACCAATGGAGTACATGAGAGAAAAGAAGAAGGTAGTGCATGATAGTCCACCAATAGGAAATTGGAGAAGTGCACAAAGAAATAACACATGGAATGAATGCGAGAAAAAATGTGTGAGGGAAGAGCGCAATAAGGAAGCACGTGTGTGTGAAGCAATGTTTGGGACCTAGTAAGAAATAGCATGCCGGGATTTTTAGAAAAGGATGCAAGTCATTGGGTTTGAGCATTTGATTGTGCAACAATTAGAAAAGGGAATCAAATGCGCAGAGAGTGTGCATGCAAGGGAGATGGAAGGAGATAGAAAAATGGAGAGAATGTGGGAGTGCACTCAAGGTATGGGGAAAGTGCGCCATGACATGCATGAAGAACTGCAATCAAGTAAATACACCAAGGAAGGAAACCCAAGGTGCGCGCAACTTGGAAAAACTTAATGTCGAGCCAAAATGAAACTTTACATTGTCAAAATATCCAAGGGGTTATTTTAGACAACAGTTTGGTGACTTTAGGGGACATATGCCTACTAGATGAAGATATCAGTGGCCTTGAAGCATCCATTGGGCATGAATTCAACCTAAAAAACATGAAATTATGATCTATAACTTGATGAAATATCTCTTGAAGTCATTTGAAATACTATTTAAACTTTGAGTGGAATTGTGCACAAAACTATTGGATGATGCCAACAAGTTGAAACATAACCTCCATTGCTAAAACATTCAATCCTAAGAGTAAAATGACTTATATTTGAAGCTACAAAATAGCACGCGCAAGGGCGCTTGAGAGAAAGGAAACCTACAATACAACAAAGTACTCTGCACAAGAATGAACTTGGAGAAATTGAAACTATTCTAATATGTACATCATGCGGAAGAAGTTAATGGAAATGCTTGAGATAGATCCCATTGATTGGGATTGATAGTGCATCTCCATCAAATTGGGAGAACTCAAAAGAATTATTTGAGACCTTTTGTCTTTGTTTAAATTTGATCGTGTGATTCTTTCTTTAAAGTTTACCCAATATGGATACAATTGGAAGAGAGGTTGATGTAAGTGAAGTCAAAAGAAATGAGGAGGAAGAGTTGCATAGAGACATGGTCGAATGGATTTTTTCTTTTGGAAAACTGCGGATACTCAAACTCCCTCATGGACAAAATTAATAACCGTATTCTAAATGAGAATATAGAGCACACATTTTCCACACTTCCTATTTACATTATTGGTCTTTATCTAGAGTTGAATGAAGTAATGAAGAGTATCAAGTGGTTGAGAAATAAGGAGAAAGAACCACATTGTCACCAATTTATGTCTAGTAGTGTTGAATGTGAGCCAACATGGGTAGGAAAGGTCAAGTATTACTAGAAGAGATGAGGTTGGAAGCCCAGAAAATAAAGAGATGCCCCAACATGGCTAGTTGAGTATGAGATTACCATAGGCACCACCAACACCACCACTAACAATGTCGATACCATGGAAATCCCACCATTGATGTGGGATGGAAAAAGTTGCCCAAGTGCATGAGTGAGGGTAACCAAGATCCTTTTTGATTGCATAACACGTGAATTACAAATGGACAATGAATGGATATGATGCAAAGTGTTACTTTTATAAATTGTTTCTAACGACCTTGATATGGATGACAAACAATTGGTATGTGGAAAAAAATAAGAAAAAGATGAACATGTGGGAGAATCCTAGGAAATATTTAGAAATAATTCAATTTTTTTATGGACAAAAAGAGATTGTTTATAAATATCTAATGAAATAAGGAATGAACGGTTCAATGATGACATATAACTGAAATAGAAGGAATTGAGCTTGAAGCTTGTTAATCCTCTTATGGATTCAATTAAAAATATATGGTTTAATGAATGCCTCAAACCAATGTTTAAACTAAGTTGAATATTGTATGGGAGGTCCATCAAATAAAGATGTGAAAATTTCTTCCTATGGGATAAAAAAACATTTTAAAAATCTTCAAAGAAGTGATTTGTTTTAAATTAGTTTCTTGGAAGGAGTATTACTCCATCATAATCAATCCAACACAATCAAATTTGAACTATTGGGTGGGATATTGTGTATTTTCTGCTTGTTGATGAGAAAAATATCATTGATGAAAAAGATTGGATTGTAAAAATATGAAAAGATACTTTGATTTAAAAAGATGAATAAGTTTAATTTTTTATTTTCTCTCTATACATCTTTTTAAAAACATTGATTCTTAAAATCTTGATAATTTGATCTTAACAATGTTGTCAGAATCTTTGTTGTGACCTAGCATATGAAGAACATGAGATGGATATTGAGACACTTGGAAGAGAGTGTTTGTTGGACCTTTGGGATTTTGAAGCTCTTTAAGTGATCTAAAATGAATCAATTGAGGTTTGTAAAATGTAATTTATCAACCTCTCATTCAAACCAAAACCAATAAGACAAGACAAGGAATGGATAAGAATTTCTGATGGAGACAATAAAGTTGACTAAAAAGAGGCGATGGGGAATGTATGCACCTTGAGGGAACACCTTGACAAATTCAGATTGATGGAACAACATCGATAGTTTCATCATGTCTTGAACTTGTCACCGAAAAATCTCATCACCTTTCCTTTCATCTAATTTTCTATCCTCCAAATTTTTCTAATTTTCTAGATATCCTTTGTTATAGATTGTTCCATTTATCATAAAGATCGACACCAACACATGGCTTGCATTTTACATCCACCTTATATAGATACAATGCTTCCTCACTATGGGAATCACGGTTATGGAGAAAAAACCATGATATTGGTCTCATCATTAAGTATGGGCTTCCACATATATTTATAAAACTTCATGGGGAGTTATTACTCTTTACCTACCAACCATTCCTTTTGATGGTGGAAATATTCAAGGTAGATAACATTCGTGATTAGAACCATCAAGGGCTATGAATTTAAATGGAAGCCACATCCTTATTGAGTGTGTGTCATATAGAGATCTAGATGATGAAATATAAATGTTAAGTGTTCAAATCTTCCATTTATGGTAGCCAAATAGGACTCCACTCCACTTGAAGTGTTCTAACACTATAAACCAAAAGCTAAAGTTAAAGTCCATTATTCATCATGGAGATCTATTCCTAGACTAGAATGTATCGGGTGGTATGATAAACCCTCTTTTGACCTCAAATATTTTCTACATATTCTCATGGAATTTTTATTCACATCGGATTCAATCAAGGATTTTTTCTTTTCTCAAGTATTAGACCATGAAGATGAGGAGAAAACCTAGGATTCTTGCTAATTCTACAAATAAAAAAGCAGAGTTTAGAAATTGTACATGCTTTTTACAAGATGTTAAAACCATAAAATTATATCTAGGAAAGATATTATTAGAAATCAATGGTTATCATGGCCCATAGTCACCAAGATTAGGCAATAAGAAAATACTCTACCTTTCCTCAAATCATTGATAGATATGTAGGATTTATGAGATGGCGAGTGATGCATGATGATCGAAAGGGGTGAAGGAGGAGGCTTTGTATAAAGATTTTTATGCGGGGTTGCAGAGTCGGAGATGTGTTGTAGAGAACGTATGTTGATTTTCTAGTGTAAACTTAGGGTTTAGGGCGTGATCTTTATATGTTACGAGAAGGATACATGGGTGCATGGGAGACAAGGCGAGAGTGGGAGATTCCCATATTTATCCATGCTAGACTATAATTTAGTTTGATTCAGATGTATCGGATGCCCTAGTACCGTATACACAAGATGAGGGAGATGCATATACTCTTAAGGAAGTTGTGTGACCACCTCTTATTATACACGATAAGAGGGGAGCCATGGGTCTAGATGAGCAGAGTGACTTGATTCCTATTGATGATGTTGGAGTGATTGTATGTTACGGTAGTGGTGGACTGGTGCTTATTATGAGTTTGAGAGGGTATGTCTAGTTTGAATGGGGAGGAGAGTGTGTTCCCTAGTAGATGAGGCATGGGAGATTTTTATGTTAGTGATGATGAGGAGGATGATGGAGATGGAGAGGATCTAGAGGTTGTTATTGCACTTGTTGACGCATGAGAAGGCCACATGGATTCTAAGAGAGATTGATTATGGGTGGAGTGAGATGATTTGATTGGTGTGTGGTATGATTTGATTGGTGAGAGATATGGTCTTATATCTCGAGCCTGATGGGCTCATGAAGCATTTTGCAAAGGCCACAACCGACTAAGATAGGTACAAACAACATTGAGAGACCACTAGAACGGATCTCGATATTACAAGGACATCGGTGTTAGGTGAGGATTTGGTGGCCCGAGCCCAAGCCAGAAGTCAGATGGGTGCACAAAGTATGATTAGTTATGCCCACTACAAGTATTTATGAGCAGAGTTGGAAAATTATGAGGACTTAGTGATATGGGGTTTTCCCAATGTAGTTATTTATGTGGATCATTTAACATAGCGAGGAAACTCCTAGTGTTAGTGTGGTGAGTGTGGGATAGCCACCTCGAGGATCGATGAAGGAGATGTAGGTGCACCGATAGGTGACATCGGGAGTGTGGTTCGTACAATACATTTCTTAGAGGTGTCCAGGTTTACTATATAATTATGATATGTATTGTATTTTGATATGTATGCAACTCTTTCCTGAAGCCTTGATGTATATATTTTTATTTACGAGATGAGGGGACTCTGATGATGTACTTGATACTTTGATCATGATTATATATGATAACATGGTTTGGTTTATGATTCATCTATAGGCTTTATTGTGATTTATGTTTTAATGTTAATTTTATTTGGTTGTCTAGTGTTTGAATGATTAATGGTGAGGTAATAATATTATTTTGACTTATGTGTGATCCAAATTTTGTCAAAATGTGGTTGTAACTTTTTAAGATAGAAGCAAAATTGGAATGATTGTTTTGATACTAGATTTGATTCATACATGGTGGGTTAAAATATGGTGAACGCATTTGCACTTTTGTCCTTAAAAATATTAACATGAGACTATTAGTAGGTAGTTACACATGGGATATCGGATAAAAGAGATGGAATGATATAATGTACCTTTGTAGAACATGAAAGGGGTAACATATATAGGTTTTGTGGGGAGAAAGGTTCTCCTTTCAATATTTTCATTAAGAGATGCCCCAAATTTATATATTTATTTTTATGAAAAATGATCGATGTGGGTGAGTTTTCTTTGATGTGAAAGATGTTCAATACGGGAATATTTCCTAGGATACTTTTGATATTTGAATTTTTGAAGGTTGATCGATACATGAAGCCTTTTTACATGGGTATCCAACCTTTGAGGGAGTGGTCTACAATTTTTGATGTTTTTGACATTTACAAATAGTCATCCTTTGAGGGACCGGGCTATGATTTGATGGGTAGTTGTCTTTTGAGGGATCGAGTCTACATTTTCTTTTTGATAAGAGGATCCATAAATATTTTTTATTTTTTAAGCCGAGGAAAACCCTAATAGACCATTTCAAGGAGGGGAAAAATGTTTACATGACCTACACATACATGACCCATGACACATTTTTGGTTGGTATATGAGGTTCGATGAATGTAATGCTTACAAGGTTCACACAAGGGGAGCTTGTCCATATTAAAGATAAGATGAACAGAGCTGTGGTTCTCATCTTTATGGATATTTAAGGATAGTGACAGAAAACAACATGCTTTCAAATCATTATGATGAGAAAAATGGTTGGTTGATTGTAAAATAAGATCAAAGGTTCCTTTTCAGGTGTACCATCAAGGAGGCTAAATGATACACTCCCGACCCATACTTGTGAGTAATGACATATGGATCGATCCATTTGGGGAAAACTTTCCATGTTTTCTCCTTTCTAAAGGAGTGACATTTTATTTTCTTTGAGAATGATATCATCTATCTTGAAGTCACACTCTTTTACATGTTTATTGTATCCATTTTTGATGCAATGTTGGTAGACATGATGATGTTCAAGGGTTGTTAAGCATTTTTCAACTAACAATTCTAACTATGTTAAACAGTCTTGTTAATATTATTCGTAAGGAATGAAGTCTCAGAGAGATACACGCAGTGATGGGATTTTAACTTTAAGGGGAAGGACTACCTCGAAGTCGTATACTTGTGAAAATGGTGTAACACTTGTAGGAGTAGAGATGTTAATTCGATAAACCCAAAGAGAAAACTGGATCAGAGATGTCAGCTTCTGCCATGTCATCTATTGTTTTCATGAGTATTATGTTAAGTGTTTTATTAGAAGCTTTAGCATGTCCATTTTCTTGAGGATAATATGGCAATGAAAAGCTAAGTTTAATGTTGTAGGTGTCAATGAGTTTCTTAACATCCTTGTTTTAAAAGGATTTTCCATTGTCTGTGATAAGTTTGTGAGGAATTCCAAAGTGACATATTTTGTGTTGATATATGAAGTCGATAATTTTTTTTTCTTTAGTTGAGGTTAAAGGAATGGATTCAACCCATTTTGTAAATTATTAAGTGGTTGTGATGATAGAGTGGTGTTGATGTGATTAGCGAGGATTGAAAATGCCAATGAGGTCTAACCCCCATTGAGAGAAAGGCCATAAGTCCTAAGATGGTTGTAAGGCTTGACTAGGGACATGAATGAGCTTTGAATTTCATTTACACTTGACACAATTTTCTTGTATGCACAAAAAATTTAGTTAATAGTAGGATAGTAATAGCCTAATCGTAAGACACGTTTAACGAAAACATTACCATTGAAGTGTCCACATATATATACCACCATGGAATTCTGGATGGATTTAATAGATTCATGGGATTTAAGACATCTTAGTAAGAGGCCATCACATCTAATTTTGTAAAGGATACCACCTATGATGTCATAACATGTAGCACATTGAAGAAAAAAATCATTTAGCGTTTTAGGATAAATCGAATAGGATTTTAAATTTTGAAAGGTAGTCAAATATATTTGTGTACCAAAGGTCAGTTGAATTATTGTCGATGAATTTAATAGAGGGGAGTCCTTTTTTATGAGATGGTTCATATAATCATGAACAATGATGAAAATTTTGGAATTGTCGGTTGATTCTCCAATTGATAAAGGAATGAGGGATCCTAAAGAATCCATGGTGTCTACGAACTTATTAGAGGATCATGGAACTGTTTGAATGGTATAATGATTGAAGGATTCAAGGATAAATTCAATATTAGCTTTACATTTTTGCATAATTTAATTTTTACATTGATATTCTCCTTTAATTTGATTAATGACAAGTTGTGAGTCTCCATAGATTTCAAATATTTGAACACCTAGCATGATGACAGTTTGAAGACCCATTATTAACACTTCATACTTGGCCATGTTATTAGTGCATTTGAAGTTAAGTTTTAATTATACAAGGATATGAGTCCCCAGGGAGGTATGCGCTGACGATACTAGCCCCTCCCCCTTGCTTTGAATTTCGATCCATCAAAGAAGATGGTCATTTTGATAGGAGTGAATTTGTGTTCGTCAATAGTGTTGATAGATTCATCAGGAAATTATTCATGAGGAAATTGAGTGTGTAGAAGGGGAGCTTAAACAAGTTGATCTATGATGCCTTGGCCTTTAAGTTATTTTTTTGATAAGAATTTAAGATCAAACTCGGTCATAAGCATGAGACACCAAGTGATGTGGTCACTATGATATGGTTTAGAGTGCATGGTTTTAAGGGATTGAAACTAGTGACAACATAAGTTTTGTGATTGAGTAGATATTGGCGTAGTTTAGACTTTGCAAAGTTTAAGGTGCAACCACGGGAAACATAGTTTTTGTCTTCATGTAATAGGTTTCATATTCATGGAGGGTACGACTTTTATAATAAATAACTTGTTCACGACATTAATTTTCCTGTTGAGTGAGCATGTCCCCTAAGGCATGATCTATAGCACATATGTAAAGACAAAATGGATCCCCTTCACGAGAAGGTATGATCTCGAAAACGTGATGTGTATTTTTATCACTTTATAAGTTTCCAAAGATCGTGATTTTTTTAACCAATTTTAAGTATTCTTGAATCCACAAATTGATTAAATTCTGATTATTTTGCATCCATAGAAGTGCGGAAAACTTGTGTAGCAAAGAAATAATCAGAAAACTGAAAAGAATCAGATAACAAAAGAGATTGTTTACGGGGTTCGGAATTCCTACGTCCCCGGGTTCAGATTGAACCGATCCATTAATAATATTGAATTGCAAGTACAATAACCCTTACAAACAACCAATAATGAATCAAAACCTGCAAATGAGCTGATCAATGTCCCAAGAACTCTGAAAAATAGCAGAAACTGTCCCAAGAACGATCCGTGGCTCCTACAGTGTTTTCACAATGTGATCTCCCTGCAACTGTGTTAGAAAAACACCTACAAATGGAGATTTAAAAACATTCCATGAAAACAAATCATATTTCTGAGATCAGATCTGAATTCTGAACACTTTTCATGTTTACACCAAGTCACAATTCGGACTAGAAGTGCATTGAAATTCGTGTTTTCCAACTGGCTGTCTTGAAGATCCCTGTTAAAATCTGCATTCAAAGCTTCCAAAAACAGGTTAAAAATCATCAAAAAAGATCAAACCTTATATCGTTGGAATCTTCTCAGAATTCTCTACATTTCATATTTTTACTCCGAAAGCCCAATCTGAGTGCACGGCCTTCAAAAATGGAGTTCTCTGCAATCTGGTCCTTAAGCTCTTTACACAGACCTGTACCTTCCCTATTCAAATAGAATATAGCTCCTTTTATACTGTTTGCAAACAGCTGGCGCATTGGTTAGGCGCCTACACTTTTGGATGGGAGGTCAGCTGTTCCAATCCCCTCCTTGTCTTTTGGCTTATCCTTTTGGGAATAAAATCCCACATTGGGCGCATGAAGGTTAGCTAATAGTTTAAAATAGAAGGTGAGTGCGCATTTCAAGTGGCATGGAAGCCACCTAAGCCTATTTAATAGGCGCTTTGACCTTGGGGCGCATTGGGTGGCGCATAGCATGTATTTTAGGCGCCTAAATCCCTAAAAAGGTGGACAGTTCCAAATGTGGCGTGGGTAATTTAATATATGCTTGGAAATGATTAAATATAGGCGTGGAATATGAAAAGATTATATTTTTTCCGACCCAATTAATATAATGACATTCCAAATGAAATGTGGCAATAAAATACCACTTGTCAGCTCCCGATAGGCAAATCGATCGAAAACCAACAACAATTCCCTTTTTCCTTTTCGCCATGTGTTGTAGTGCGATTGGTCCAATATCGACCAGTTGACCAGAGTTGACCTTCCGTTGACCGAACTTTGACCGGACATATCTAGAGCTCCCGATGTCCGTTTTTCGCGTTCTCACAGTCGTTGGAAAGATCTCGAGATGATCTACTGCAATGAAACCATTTAGGGATGTTTAGGGAATGTTTTCAAAAATGATCCCCTGATCAAGGTATGAGTGCATGTGGTGATAGAAGATATTGCTTGAGTTCATTTAAGGCTTTTTGAAAATTAAGATCCTAATTGAAATCGATGTCCTTAAGGAGAAGGTGGTGAAACGATTGACAATGATATGAGAGGTGAGATGTGAAACATCATATAAAATGATGTTTACCTTGAAGACTACATAGTTGTTTGAGATTGAATAGAGGAGGCATTTCGATAATTTCTTTAATTTTGGTTGGGTCTACTTCAATGCCTCAGATAGATATGTCGAACCCTAAAATTTTACAGGTGAGAACACCGAAAAACACATTTACTAGGGTTAAGGTGGAGGAATTATTGGATAAGATGAGTGAATATTGAGTCAAGGACGGAAATATGGTCTCTGCTTGTTTGGATTTTCATAGGAGATCATCTATGTAATCTTCAATAGTTTTGTGATAGAGGTCATGGAAGATATATGTCATGGCATGGCGCGTTGATAAGTGGCTCTGGTTTTTTAAGTCTAAAGGATATGATGCGGTAGTATAAGTTCCCCCAATGGGTACTCAAGGAGTTTTTGTGTTAATCGTCGGTGGAGATGAGGATTTGATTGTAACCAAAAAATCCATCCATAAGGGAGAGCATTTCATGGTCGAATCTTAGATTGACAAGTTGATCGATGTTTTGAAGAGGGAAATCATCTTTTGCAAAAACAATATTGAGATCCCGTAAAGTCGCATACAAATACGTACCTTGTTCTAGGCTTTGGTTATGGGTAAGATGTTGGAGACCCATTGTGGATAATTAATGGGTATGATGAAATTATAAGAGAATAAGTGTTATAGCTCTTCTTTGATGAGAAGAGCAATACAAGGTGCATTCTACAGAGTTTTTGTTTAATTTTTTTGGCATGGGATAGGTGATGATATTGTGTATAAAAATATTGGGGTTGATACGACATATCACTATATGACCAAACAAAGGCTTAACTATATTTAGATCGAAGTTGATGAAATCTTTTAATTCTTGTGGTTCTAAGATTGGCCAACTTTAACTTTGTGGCGACCTTGAGAGGTTCTAGTGTTAATGTCGATGGTGTATTCATTGAGAAGGGTTGATGTTTCGAGGGAAGGCATTTATGAAGGAAATGATCCTCTGCTCCCATATGAGAGAGAATATATTGATTTTCGTGACATTTAAGGTTGTCGATGGTGGGGGAGTCTTCTTCAATCATTTCTGGCAATATGAGAGGAAGTGTTTGGGTGAGGTGATTAGATTGATAATTCAATGGTCTTATAGAGAAAGAGTTGACTAAACAAAATATTGGTGGGATGGAGATTATGTTTTTGATATCCATGGGATCATCATGCTCTATTGACGATGATGGTTCTAGTTACGTGATGTGTAAGGATGCAATATATGACGATGGTTCAATAGTGGGTCTTTCATATCCTAATCCATATTTTCCATGTGGTTTGAGGGATTTTTCGATAGTTAAATCATGGATTCCATGTTTGTAATTTCCAAATCCAAATCCTTTCCATTTGCAACGATGGAGATATATTTGAACAAAGGATAGATTACTAAACAATTGAAGTCTAATGTGAATGGCATGATGTGGTGTTGAGGATGATATTATGAGGAAGGACGATTGATCCCTCCATAGAAGAGATTTGTTTTTAGATACATAGGAATGTAGGAGATAACATCTTCGATGTAAATCTCATACAATTGTTTTTTATATGGTCTACCATATGTATTGGGTGTGGGACAAAAATTAAGCATAAGGAGACCGTACTCCCCAAGGGAAAGACATTCCATAACATCACCAAGGGAGGCGTTTTTGGGTAGTTTTGATGATGGGATGGATGTAATGGTAGATGTTTTGTTGGAGGATTCTTATTTTGATTTTATGTATAAGAACATAGTTTGGATAGTACGTCATGTTGTAGTTAGAAAAGGGTTAGGATCCATAGGGACCGTGAAATTTTTACCCTCGTGTTCATACTTAACACGTCGGTGGAGTGTCAAGGAGACACAACTCATGGTGCATATCCAAGGTCATCTTAATGGTATGTTGTATTGAAAATCCCTCTATAATATAAAAGAGTTCAAGAAGAGTTTTAATTCTGACTTTACGAGGTAGAATGACCATTCCCAATGTGGGAGCAATTATATCGTTAAAATCTCATAGTAATACGGGTGTTTGGGCATCAACGATATTTTGTAGTCGAAGTTGATTAAAAGTCATGGATGATATGATATTGATTACACCACCACCATTAATCATGCCTCTTATGACAAGGACATCATTGATTTGGGTGGTGATGAAGAGAGGAAAATCATGGTCCTCAAGCCAAAGCGATGATATTTTGGTAGAGTCAACGGTTTAGTCACAAAATCACGCACTTACTATTACATTTATACCACCAAAGCATGTTATTTAATATATGGATCTTACATAAGAAAAGCATTCACTAATGACCCCTACCCTAGTCCCGTCATTGGTCATTTGGTCTTCGTGATCATTTGTCTTGCATAGTCTATAGTTGTCTACAAAGTTTTAGTCATCTCCTAAGGAGTCTCAGGTGTCGTTATTTAGTCATTTGTTGTCTCTAGTCTTTGACTAGGGAACCTAAGGTAGAATCAAGGGCGTCCATGGGCGCTCTAGTCGTTATTTTAGGCACCCTGTTTCCCGAGAAAAAATTGCATCTAATTTAGAGTTTTGAGGTCAGTCTCTATAATTTTTCCTCTCATTCCCTAAGTACTACTCAAAGCATGTCGGGGCATTAGTGTGAAAATTTAAGCAAAGTTACTTGTGAAAATCATGTGACAAAGATCCGGACATTGTGAATATATAATGAAACTTCTAGATTCAGGTCTTGAGCTATTATATAGACCAGAGCACCCATATCAGTAGACTAGGGCACCCACAGCACCACGATCATTTTCCAGTGCCCCATCAGGTGAAATCTTCTTTTGCTACAATTTCTTGTGTTGTACCATCATACTCTGCTTCATCCACACATCATACTAATCAATCTACAATCAATACGAGGTAATTCATTTTCATGTTAGTACTTTATCCCTCCTATTTCAATTAAATATCAAATAAAATTATTTAACATTTACATTTCAATTTATACTATTTATTCCATTGTTGTACTTATTTAGATTAACTCTAAAATTTATATTTTAGTTAATCATTTTGGTGAGCCCATACTTTAGAATACTTTGCATTAGGATCCGATTCAACCCTAATGGATAAGGATAGTTCATCTTCTTCACCCACTATGTCTCATTTTACTGTTTTTACCCTATCTATGATGAGGCTGCCATCGTTGAGCTCATGGCTCTCTATGGTATTCTGCTCCGATGCAGCTCGTATCAAACAATACCTTCTAGATGGTCAACAATATGTGCCTACCCATTTTGAAGATTCTCCCATTAACATTAGTATTATTGAGAATCTAATAGCCTTCACTCATTGTACACCATGTTATACAAATACTTGTGATCCTCCTTTTGATATCTCTAAGGAAATTTTGGATGATTCTCTTATTGATTATATTCTTGGTACTGCGATTATCGTTCACATGTACATGATTTTTTTCTATTTAGACCATCTCTATATTTTAATCTCGTGATTCTCCTACCTCTAATGTTTCTTTTCGTGATGCATGTCATGTTTGTCTGCATCCTAGTTTGCATGATGTTGATGATCATATTGATAGGATTCTTAGTGAAATTCTCATTTTTATTCCTTATCCGATTAGGCGGTTGATAGTCATGGTTCTCATTATTTTCATATTTCGAGTGTGAATCTCCTATTCCATCATTACCTTCTCCTAAGATTACATCTAGCACTATATATGAGTCACCTCCATCTATCACTTCTTCTTCCCCTACCATTTCATCTCCTTTTACCACATCATTTATGCCTATTAGTTCATCTTCTCCTATAAATGTGTCTGTATTTGTCACTTAACCTCCTAGTGATGTTTCTAATATAATCCTACCATTGCTATAGATATTCCATTAATATCATCTATTATAGCTTCCTCAAAGACCCTCCTCCTAGTGTGCCCTTGGCATCAACAACTCCCTTATCACCTCTTGATATTCCTATGATCACTCACAATGGAAAATTACAACCTCTTAATACATTATTGTCATCTTTCATTATTCTTTCACAGATATCATCTCACTCATGCATGTCGTAGGTCAATTACAATCTCAAGCTCGCTTTCACTTTAGAAAGTAGGGCTTACTATGATAATTCATTACATGGTAACCCTATCCCTAATACGATTCATAATTCTACATTTCTTGAGGACTTTATCATGCCTACATTCACATGTTTCGATGGTACTTGGTGACCCTCATGCTTACATTCACTTGTTCGCATCCTCAATACCTCTCTACTTTTGTACATAATAAAGTGTTATCCGTAGACTTCTCTAAGAACAAACGTTGCTAATCAATGTATTGTGCGAACACATCCTATGCTAAGGGACCACCACCCAATGCCTCGCGGATCATCAAGTCTCTTCACATGCCTCATCCCTTTCAGCTAGTAATATAATGCATGCCATGCGGCTGCTATAGTCATCCCTCTCACCTAGCAATATAAAATTATACAATCTAGTGACAAACACATTTTTTGTGAATCAATCCAACTCAAATTTGACATCTTAATATGCGGGTATATTTATACTCATTTACTACGAAAATGTTAAAAAGTTTAATTAATTCATTGATTAGTGTAATCGGGGATGTGCAAATGGGCCTCGATGAAAGGGAGGTTGCTTTCCTTATTTTTGAGGTTGAAAGGGAGATCGTGCCAAAACAAGTAGAGGAATGGTCATTTCGGTACAAGATGAGACTTTACAAAATAATATCTAATGACATGTCTACAAACCACCAATGCTAACTTTGTCATATTCATCTACACTAATAGTTTATTGGAGACAATAATGCTGAATTTTCTTGGCTTTTTAGATAAAATAAATAACTAATAGTAGTTCTTTTAATGATTAAATTTAATTTGGGTATGTGTTGGTACATCTGTTTCTCAATCTTAATCTAGTGGAAATGATGACATGGATGTGGATTATTTGGAGCCATTTGATGATGTTTATCTTCCTTATTTTTCCATTCCAAAAAATTTGAACCATGTTACGGCTAATAAATCCTTCCAACAAGAATTTATGATGCATTGGCTTGGTGAGCAAGAGTTCGATAGGATAGTTAATAATAAATGGGGCACACTCGACGAATATGATCTCGGGAAAGGAATTACTACAAATTATTGATTTCACATCCTAAAAATATTGTAGCTGAGCTCTTTAAATTATTGTATTGGCCATTACGGAAAATTATAGTGGCATAGTCTCGACAATTTTGTAGTTCTAAAATTACTATAACAGAGTTCTGGAATTAATGTATTGTGCTAATAAAATTAGTGGCATAGTCTGAATTTTTTTGTGGCATAGTCTTAAAATTACCATAACAAATGTTTCTCATCAATCTACCAACCGTGACCCATGATCCATCAAACACTTGTTTTTTCCAAAATATAACAAGCGGAATAAAAATAAGTCCAATATGTCACTCTTAGTGTATCTTTGATGATTAATTCACATTTTCCATTTGATTTGATTTATAGTTAATCTTTAGAAAAAAATTAAGCACGTGAAAATAAGTTCCAATTAGTTATCGATTGATATGGTATTACAATATCTCGACTATTGTATTTAAGTTTCATATCTTCAAGTCTTTTCTTTTCTCGAATAAATAAAACATAGTTTTTTATGATAAAGTTATGCAAATTTCTTGTCGACATTGTTGGGAATTTCGAAAGGGGAACTTATTGTTGTGGTTGAGGAGTCCCATCAAAATAAGTAAATATTTTAAAATTGAATGTCATGACTCTCATCATTGTAGAAATTAGGCAAATAAAACAACAAATAACAGAAATAAAATAAAGAATATTGCAAATAAACAAAGTATTCCAAACTCAAATCAACAGTTCTGTGCATATATAGCTTCTTCTTTTTTAGAGCTTTAGCTCAATACAATGTGTGTGTATATAAAAAAAACTTACAATTACCTTCAATATATAGATGACTTTCTTCTAACAATAGAACACTCAACTTTGAAAATAGAACATCTTAAAAATAGAACTATTATCTACAAATAGAGCATGCTTTTGTTGATGCAAACAAAACTATTTGTTTTATTTAATTTTATCTTAAAAATAGGGACAATAATTAAAACTAACGTATGCATGGAAAAGTAAGTTGTTTTTTTATTTTCCTAATAATAGCAAAAAAAATGTGGGGAGAAATGATTTATTTCCAACATTCCCCCTTAATTTTGGCCTTCAAACTTTAATTATTCGGAGATGAGTGTGCACTTTCGTATCGACATATTCTTGATCACAAACTCCTAAGAAATTAGTTTTAGATGGAGGTGTAGCTTGTGCTACAACTTATGGTGCACATCTAAGATTCAAAGAAGATATAATACCTTGATGCTTTATAGTGTCATTTGCCATATCCTCATGAGGAATAGCTTTTGCTACACTCGATCGCTCTCTCAATAATTCCATCCCATGCCTAATTTTTAGTAAATTGTACATCTATGCTGATTATGAATTTTCTAGTGACTAGATTAAACAACTTGTAAGATTTTGTATTCTCTGAATATCCAACAAATATGCACTTTTCTCCTTTGTTTTTTAACTTCTTCCTTAGCTCATCATGAACATGTTCATATGTCACAAAATCAAAGATTCTAAAATGAGAAACATTGTGTTTCTTATTAGTCAAGTCTTGTTGAGGAACCATGTTTTGAACAATTTTTGTTGGACACCTATTTAAAATGTAAACAAAAATTGCTACTGCTTCTACCCAATATTCATTTGAAAGATTTTTTTCCTTCATCATACTTCTCGCCATCTCCATGATGGTTCTATTATTTCTCTCTACCACACTATTCTACTGTGGTGTATACTTGGTAGTAAACTGCTTGTGTATACCATGATATTTACAAAAATTTAGAAAAACATTGAAAACATACTCACCTCCTCTCCGTCTATCCTCGAACTTTGATATAGTACCCACTTTTCTTTACCACTAAGACGTTGAACTATTGAAATATATCAAAATAATCTGATTTATGTCTCAAAAAGTACACCCATGTATTCCTTGTATAGTCATTAATGAATGTCATACAATATGAGAAACCTCTAATAAAAGTTGTTTGCATAAGTCCACATAAATATGAGTAAACAATTTCAAGTGGTGCACTTGCTCTTGTTGTTTTTTCAACCGGGAATGGATCTCTGTGCTACTTCCCAAAAATACAACTTTCAAAAACTCTCTCTAGTTTCTAAATCAAAGGAAAAAAATTTACCATATTTTTTCTATGCAACAAATTCAAACCTATAAAATTTAAATAACCAAACTTGAGATGCCATAGCCAGGATTCATATTTTTCAACCGAGTGAAAACTAGTTCTCTAATCTTCAAAAGAAACATTCTATTGCTTTTCATCTTCACTATAACAATTAGTTGAGTACTTCGAGCTTTATTCAATGATCACACATGCATTGTATTCAATGTAAACTCTATATCCATTTTATACCAATTGACCAAAGCTCATAAGATTGCGCTTCAAACCTGCAACATAATAAACATCATGCATAATATTTTGCTCCCCCTTTTAGTTAGAATATTAATTTTTCATTTGTCTTTCACAGACACTCGCATTATTATTCCCAAGTGTAATATATGTCTTTCTTTGACTCATCCAAATTAGAAACTAAGTCTAAGTTACATGACATGTGATTACCATGCGAGCAAAATCCAAATACCATACATCACTAAGATTCACTTGTGATAGATTACACTCAATATGTGATAAAGAAGGTGGTGCTTCAGAAATATTTGTGCATGCTATAAACATGGAGCTTGGAGTAGAGCTCACAACTTGATTTTGATTCTCGCTAGTTTTGATCATACTTCTTTTTCCTGTAATCATAAGAATAGTGCACATATCTCTTACAATAGTAATACTGCACAAGTGACTTATCCAAATCTCGACCAAAAATTGATTATGATTTTGCTCTTGACTATGTCCTCTTCCACTTGAGTTTGATGGACTGTTGTTGCATCCTCTAGATGAACTTCTTCCTCTACCTCTAGGGCTGAAACTTCCTCTTCCTCTTCCACCAATTCTTTATACACGTAATGCATTTTTTTATCTACAACTGCATGTGATCTATTCAACCTCTATTCATGATTTATTGGTGATGGATGCAACTCATCAATTGAAAAATGACTTATATCTTTAGTTTCTTCAATAACAACTACCAAAGGATTGAATTTTGTAAGAAAACATCTAAGAAACTTTTCAATAATACTTCTATCTTCAATAGTTTCACCATGGTATTTAATTTGATTGACCAAACCAATCGTTGGTGCTCAAAATAGTCTCGCCCCATTTTTCCTTTGAAATATATTTATTTACAGTCTCTGTCACATTTTATCTCCTCGTGTTGTGCCTGAAATGTCTTTGCCTTCCTTTTGTTTCCATAATCAATCCTTCCTTGGGCTGATGATCAAGTATGGATCCATATTTGTTTCCTTGTTTCTCTATTCCTCCGAAAAGTCTATATTTGGGAGTAAAAACTTGGGTTGCCCGCTCTCTCTATTTTCCTTAGTCAGAATTGTTGTCCTTGTTGTGTTTTCCTAAATAATTGAAGACACATGAATGGATGTATCTCGGAGGAATGTATTTGAGCCTTGTAAAATTTCTGAATTCTTTGTCCTTGGAGAAAATTTCATCTCCGGGCTCAAATGGTCATTTTTATGCATTTTTCAGTTTGACGAGTGTTTTTCCCAGTCAAATTTACATCCTTGCATCAACAAAAACGTGGCCTCTTTTGGTTGGACGTGACTCGGTAGGGTACTTGAAAAAATTTATGAATCGCCTCAACTTAAAAACCTATCTACATGGAAGAGTGACGCTCATTTAAAAATTTGCTTTTTGGTTTGGCCTTGGAGTAGCGTTGGGAGGACGCATGGAGGTTTCCGCTTCTTTTCTGGACTTAGACAAATTTTTATGTAGCCAATACTATTTGGTGGGATAGGGACACGTGGCGAGCCCACGCTCATTCAAGGTCTCAAACTTGGGCACCATTTTGAAATTGCGCCATGGAGACACGTGGAGGCTTCCGTCGGGTCTTCCCATACTTAGTCTTTTTTCAAAAGGTTTTGAGATGCCTAGGACACGTGGAGGGAACGTGCATGTTTGAGGACCGACCCTTGAGTTTTATTTTAAAGAAGCGCTAGGAGGACACTTGGAGGCCTCCGCTCACTTTGCATTTTGCTTGGACTTTTCAATGACCAAAGGAGATTGCCTCGGACCCTGACACATGGCGCCTTCCATTGAGATTTAAGCCTTCAAACAAATTTTGTTTGGTCAAAAACATGCTTGAGCCCGTGCTCATTCAAGGTCTTAAATTTTTGGGACCATCTCAAGATGCGCCATTGTGATGCGTGGTAGTTTTAAGAGTCAAAATGGCACGCAAACTGAGCAAAATGGCCTGCAAACCCGACAAAAAGGAGGTCAATGTTGGCTTTGAAAAGTCAAAAGGGTGGGGAAGCAGACCATCGGAGTAACTTAGATTTTTTTCCTCTTTTCATCAAAAGGATTAAAACATCAAAATGGCCCGCAGGCCTAACAAAGGATAAGTCAAAATTTGATGGGAAGGCCAACAACGAAGGTGCAAACTTTCGGGGGAAATTTGGAAAATCTTCCTTTTGTGGAGAAGGGAGTTAAAAGTGTAAATGGAAGCATGGTTCCACTAGGACCCACATCAAAGCTAAAAGCGGAAGGGTGGAGCTCATGGGAAAACATGAAAATTTTCCTTTTCCAATAAAGAGGTGAAATAGCATAATTTAGCCACGCCTTTGGGGACCCCCTTAGACACGTGTCGCTTTTTTCTCAAGGGCGAAGGTGCGGAGCAAAATGTGAAAATTTTCTTTTTCCAAAAAGTTTTAAAAGGAAAAAAGGAATCCACAGTTTGTTTTAAATTAGATCTCCCACGTGGACGGTCCAAATTCAAAGTAAAGATCAACGACAGATATTGTGGCTCGTCAGATTCTGATTTTCCCCCATTTTTTCTAAAAAGCTCCTTAAGTGCGAGTCTTCATGATTTCTTGGTATTTCCTACACGCCAAATAGAGAGGGGAGTTAATTTTGATATTTAAGTTTAGTGGGGAAGATCTGAGACATCTTTCACCATTAAAATGGTCTCCACTATCTGCTCGATCTGATCTTTTGTTTTTCTTCTCCCCAAAGATGCAAAGAACTCCGATTTGATAGATTAGGGGTGAAACTGGTCATGGCGAATAAAAGGAAGAGTGATCTACCTCGAAGAAAGAGTTGAATGCGGGAGATATTCAAGAGATCTTCCCCGAACACTGACAATGTTTTACGATCGATTTTGGGAATCACGATCGTGATCATGGCAAACACTAGTGCACTTCAATGTCCGGATTTTTAGGGAAAAAATCTATCAAATGTTATAAATTGCAAAAATTTATCATGCAAATGGTTGGAGTATTAGAGGTCGATTGATTTTCTAAGAGAAAAATCTTGATAGAGCCCGTCTTCCCGAGAAGTTATCTCAAAACCCGTCTACCTCTTTTTATATTAAATTTGATCATGTAAAGGTGGTTGCAAGTGTACAACCATTGATAAGCTCTAAGATTGTTCTAGAAACTTTCCCCTACTGATAAATTTAATCAAACTCAAGTTATTCTATGTTGATCTTGAGCAAAATGTGTCTCTGTTTATTTCGAATGTATGCAAATAGTTTTTCTTGTTCTATTGCAATCTTGTATCAAAATCTTTCTTAATCACACAGTCTCAATACTTGTGATAGTTTAGTGGCATCTGAAATTTCATTTCTCAAGAGATTTCATCTCGTGGCATCCGAAATTTCATTTCTCAAAAGAGATTTCATCTGGGGAGTGAAATAAATGATTTAAAATCACTTTTCTTTCATCTCGTTGATAAATATTGTCCGTAAGCCTCTCGGGTGTACCTCATGCGTGATTGGGATTAGATATTGATGCTTTTTTGGGTTTTCTAACTCGAGCCTTCATGCTAGAATCTCATAGATTGTGTGAAAAATTGCAAATCTGGGCCTCCATTGAAGCACATATTCTGGTTAAAGAAACATTTTAGTTGTTCTGTGGCATTCTGATTGGTTTAGCCTTCCATTTTGTAGAAGCTCTCAAAGATCTAGTGAATTAAGTCCATCTTGCCTCACCTCCCACCAAAAATCTACTTAAAAACAACCAATCCTACCCGTACTACCCCTAGTTTTCCCGTGTGTATACAAATGCATAATTTCCATTACCAAAACATGCAGAAACAATTAGGGTTCCAAATGTCTTTAGTAGCCTGAACCTTGTCTAGAAAATATCTCCACTATCTAGAGTGACAACTCGTGAGAGTTAGATTTTGTTGCATTGATCATATTTTCTCCAAGGTATTATTCATAACCTCACAGAGAAGGATATCTCCATCTCCTCCATAAACAATAGGCTATAGAAGGGTCCTCTCACTCTGGTTTGAAAGGAACAACCATAAAGTAGTGAGGATAGATCAAATCCTCTTGAGGGTGCTATCCATTTCTCCACATCCGAGTGACAAAGGGACAATTAGATCCCTTCCCGCCTACAAAATGACCCACCATGATCTATCTCGTCCCTAAGCTTCCTGTCAATACCTGTGATGTTCCTCATAATTTGAGGAAGAATCAATTTGGGTACCAACACTCAATTGGCGCGCTGTCAGGATTGTTGTAAGTTGTTAGGACTGCTTTAAATTGTTGGTAACTCGATTTTCGCCGCTAAGACTAATTTTTTGATTTGCTACCTGCTTTGTATCCATTTATCATGTCATAGCACCCGATTGGCACCATCACTGGGACATTGTGATTATAGTTCATACTGCACCGTGGTAGGCATTTCTTATATGCTCTAAGTTCCAAAATCTTGTTTCAACATCATCTTGTGTTCGGGCTTGTAATAAGTTTTAAAGTTACAAGTGTTGTGTGCAACTTTTCCAGTCTCTACAAGTTTTTGCACTAGTATTCACTGATAAATCTTGGTAAAGGAAGGTCATATCTTTCATTTCCAGTTTCTAGTGTTGATAGACATTTGACAGATCATATTTTAGTACATTTGCACAACTAAGGTGGAAATCCTTAGTGGCGACTCCCTGTTGATTTGATTTTGATAAATACTAGTGTCTTAAACCTCTGTCAAGTAAGATTTGTTACTAATATTTGCAAAACTGGAAGGAAGAAGATCTTTCTTCTCTAAGGATCCTACTAGGACACTATTTCCAGAGCTAGGAAAAACAAAGTCAGAAGGAAGAAGAGCCTGGAGATTTGTGGGAGAACAATAGTCAAGAAAGGAGATCCCAATTAGTGAAAGTGATCAGCCTATCATTGAAGATTTCCATTCAAGTGCTTCTGAATCAGGTAGTCTCTTTGTGGAATTGAATTCTCCATCTGGAGAGGGGCCTTCATTTGAATTTAAAAGGTTTGCTTCTCATTCTACCCTTGTGTTTTCAAAGGTTGATAGGGATTTCCAAGAAACAAGGCCTTTAGAGGATATTCATTTTGAAAGCTATACTCTTGTGTTTCAAGGACCCCCTACCCCTTATCAGTTTATTTCTCCCCAAGATCACCTCCTCGAATCAGCATGGCTCATCCCCCACCTAGACCTCCATTTTTTGTGAACACCTTTGACCTATAAATTTTGTGGGAATGGTTGGTTATCCAAATGCAGTACCTCAAGATGTAAGAAATAGACTACCAAAGTTCTAGGGAAATAATGTTATAACTGGTGATCAGCATTTAAAGCTTTTTATGAACATGCCGGAAGACTTTGAGATTGAGTTTGAAGATGTATACATCAAATTGTTTGTTCACAAATTTGGAAGAGGATGCAAGGGACTATTATAAAGATTTTCCAAATAACTCTATTGACTCTTGGAATGAGATGAAAAATGCATTTAGATTGAATATGGTGACAAAGAACCCTAGGTTTCTTTTATTAGAATTTTAAAAAGAATCCTATAAAAAAGAATCCTAATTTACATGATTTCAACATGATAATAATGGTATAGCTTAGATACCAAATGATAGAATAGAATGTAATATTTATAGATATTAGACAGACCTCATATGGATAGACATGACACCCTATCGGGCACCAACTACGAGATGATAAGACCCATCTCACATGCACATGTAATTACTACTAATACCAATATTGAATGTTATCCAACATAACAATATTGAATGCAAATCACTAGACTAGAGTGCACATGTTGCACATTATTAAATAAAAGAATGATCAATGCAATAAAATGCAATAAATATGCCTATGCTAAATTATGCTAACATTCCCCCTTAATTTTGCATAGTTTCCAATGAAGTGGAGAGGAACTCTCGAGCAGTGTGAATTTGTCACGTGCAGTGACTTAGTGAAAACATCCTACCTTGTTCAGTGTAGGACATGAATGGAGTTGTATGTTGTGCTTGAGACATGCTCGCGTATGAAATGAACTGTACTTCAATATGCTTGGTTCTCTCATGAAATCTTGGATTGCGAACAAGCTTGAACTCCTTCATTATCAACATATATTGGAGTAGATTTCTGTTGTGGTAGACCAATTCCTTCCAGTATTCGGCGTAGCCATATTGCTTCACAAACAACTTCACTGCTGACTCGATACTCTACTTTACGTAGAAGAGAGCGAGAAACAAAAAGTTTTGTTTCTTGCTTCCCCATGATATCGGTCCAGATCCCATAAAGAAGATGAAGCCTGATGTTGACTTCCTATCATCCATGTTTCCTGCATGATCTGAATCTGAATATCCTGTCAAGAAGAAGTTGTCATTCTTCTTGTACTCTAGACCAAGGTCAATTGTACCCTTTAGATATCTTAGTATTCTCTTTGCTGCTTTCCAATGACATATTTTTGGTTCTTGCATGAAGCGTGATAAATAGCTGATTGCTGAAAGCTGATATATACTCTAGTCTAGTATATGTCGGTAAATGAGACTCCTGATCAACTGCCGATAGAGAGTTGCATTCACCGGTGGTGATGGATCGGAATGAGATAACTGAAGTCTCACTTCCATAGGTGTAGCAATAGGAGTGCAGTCCATCATCCTAAATTTCTCGAGCGTTGTCTTGGTGTATTTCAACTGTGACACAAAGATATGATTCTCTTTTTTCCATACTTCCAACCCAAGACAATAGTGCATGAGCCCGAGATCTGTCATGTCGAACGATCGATTAAAATCCTTCTTTGTTGCATCGATCATCTTCACAGAACTACCTGTAATGACTAGATCGTCGACATAAACAACCACAATGACAATCTCCCCCCCTTGCTTTTTGAGGTAGAGATTGGGGTCATAAGGATTCCTTTCGAATCCATGACTTATGAGATGCTCATCAATTTTGATGTACCATGCCTGGGGTGCTGTTTTAGGCCATATAGAGATTTTATGAGTCTGCATACCATCATCTCTTTTCCTGGTATTACATAACCCTCTGGCTGAGTCATATAGACTTCTTCTTGCAAATCTCCATTAAGAAAGGCACTTTTCACATCCATTTGGTGGACTTTCCAACCAAATTGTGCGGCTAGAGAGCAAAGATCATCTGATTGTCTTGATCTTGGTTGTGGGAGCAAATGTCTCCTCATAATCAATGCCTTCTTGTTGTGCATACCCCTTTCTTTCAAGCCTTGCTTTATACTTGTCAATAGTCCCATCGATTTGTACTTAGTCTTGAATATCCATCTGCATCGATGGGTTTCTTCCTGGTGGAAGGTCGACAAGTTGCCATGTGTTGTTCTTCATCAGCGATGATACTCGAATCCATGGCATCTTTCCAAGCTTTTGATTGTAGGGCTTCTGAGAACTGTAGATGGCTCATTGTTTTCAACTCTCTCATTAGGGCATAATTGACCTCTTCACGAGCTTGACTGCGAGTTCTAGGTCCAGGATTGGATGATGTGCTAGGTGCTTCATCCAAATTTGCATCTCTTATTAATTGAGTATACCATTTAGGTAACTTCTTAGCTGTTCCATTGGCTTGTGGTGGATCCAAGTTTTCACCATCATCGATTCATCACTTGTCATCTTCTTCGTGGGAACATCAAATTTTGTCTTCACAAGAGGTGTATTCTGCATGTTTGTTGAGTCGTTGAGTGGAGCATCTGCTTGTTTCTTCTCAAAGAACTCAACATCCCTACTTGTGTATACTTTCTTTGCTTTCGGATCCCATAATCTGTACCCAAGTGCTTCTTCATTGTATCCAATGAATATCAGTTTCTCAGCTTTCATATCCAACTTGTTCTGTTCTTCTTGGGTATGTGCATGCTAGCTTTACACCCAAATACTCTTAGGTGTGCAATTGATGGTTTCGATTTGACCATGCTTCTTGAGGTGTCACTCCTTGAAGAGCTACTTTGTGGGCACTCTGTTCAACAAATAGAAGCTACGAGTTCTTGCACTTACGCCCAAAAATGTCTTTGTTAAACTTTGAGTCATCATCATACATCGCACCATTTCCATGATAGTACGATTCCTTCTCTCAACTATACCATTACTGTTTTGGTGTGTGTGTGAGTAGGAGGCATTTGTCGATGAATCCCATGAGCTTCCAGGTAAGTCTTGAACTCATTGCTTGTGAATTCCCCCCCTCGATCTGAGCGGAGAGTTTTGATCTTGCGACCAACTTCATTCTCAACAAGTGCTTTGAACTTCTGAAATGTCTCAAAGGCTTGACTCTTGTTTCTTAGACAATATATCCACATCTTTCTTGAGTAGTCATCAACACAAAGCATGAAGTATTGACATCCAGAATGACTTGGTTGCATGGGCCCACAAAGATCGGTGTGCACCAAATCAAGCTTTCCCTTAGCTCTATATGTGTTCTTCTGGAAGGGTACTCTGTGTTGCTTTCCAGCTAGGCAATTGTGACACTTGTCAGTGTTGTGCTTGAGTGTAGGCAATCCTTTCACCATGTTGCCCTTTTGAAGTGTTTGGAGATAGCCAAAACTGATGTGACCATATCTGCGATGCCATAGTTCTGCAGATTGTGTGTCTTTGGCCACTAGAGCTTGATCATCCTTGTGGACAAAATCAAGTTGGAACATGCGTCCCACATTGGAGGCTCTTGCTACAATCTTGGAACCTCTTGACTTATCTCTTATCAAGCACACTTTTTCTCTCATTATTACTTGTCAAAATCCAACTTCAAGTTGTGATCGAGGAGTTGACTAGCGATAGCAAATTCTTGGTCAACCCAGTACATACTGATACATTTGTGATTTTGCGGTCATGCTTTCGAGAGGTAGTGAAATGTTTCCAATCCCCTTGACCTTTGTATGATGAGTCATCACCTAATGACACATGGTTCTTGTTAGGTGAGTCACGTAGTGTGTAGAACCAATCCTTGCGTCCGTCATGTGTCGAGTTGCACCTGAGTCAACATACCAGATATCTTGTGTGGACTTGGTTTCTTCATCAAATTGAGCAGAATACATGTGGTGTCCTTCATCTGAATCATCCTCATGTTCGGCATGTACCCTTGTTGTTTGGGTTTTCTTTACCAATTACCATTTTTTTCCCTTGATTGTTGTTGTTGTTGGACTTCCCTTTATTTGAATTATTGTTACCCTGTTGGTTATTGGGTTTTGAATTGCTTGATGAACCCTTTTTGTAGGAATTGTACCAACAATCTTTGATGTCATGTCCCCCTCTATTGCAAATGGGACACTTCTTGGTGTTGTCTCGTTGACTTTGGTCCCTTTGTTGACTTTGATTTTGTTGGGACTTCTTGTGATTGGACTGAAATTTCCCCTTTCCTTTATGATTGGAAGATAGTGCTTGCTCATCTTCATGATCTTTGTTGTTCATTGCCTCTTCTTGTTGGAGTAGATTGACCAACTTCTCAAAGGTGACTGTGTGTTCACTCATATTGATAGTTGTCACAAAGATTCTATAGGAAGGAGGAAGTGCTCATGCAACACAATTGGTACGAGGTCTTCATCACTTATCTCTTTTCCCAATGCCAATAGAGATGCCCTCAAAGTAGCAACTCGTCTCAAAAAAACTTCAACCTTCTCATTGTGCTTGAACTTGAGAGTATGCAGTTGTGATAGTAGGTTGAGGATGGCATTCTTGTTCTTTGCCTCATAGACTGTGCTCAACTTATCCCATGCATCCTTGGCCGATGTGGCATCTCTAATGTGGGGTTGCACATCATCTATTACACTAAACAAGATGATCAACTTGGCCTTTTGATTGGCCCTGTCAAATTGAACTTGTTGTCTTCCATCATCAAGTGATCTTGTTGTTTTTCCATCTACTATTGTCCATAGGTCTTCAAACTCAAGTAACATCTTGATCTTCGGTTTCCATGCAGCATAGTTGTCTCCTCTAAGTAGTTGTGAATCTGGCAAGAAGAACTTTGGTGCTTGTGCACCCATTTCTGCAATCTGAATTTCTGAAACTCTGAATTTCTGACAAAGGGTAAGGCTCTTATCACTCCAGGTTTATGGTCTCCCTCTCAATATACCGTCAGGCCGATATACCAAACCTTTCTATATACGCTCCCTTCCGATATACCCATCGGTACGTGGAAGAAGATCACCCTTTCAATATACCCATCAGTATGGAAAGAGGTGTTAACGCACGTGAAAGAATTTAGTACGTGGTACTTAGACAGTACGGAGAGGGGTTTGTGCAAGCACAAATGGATGGGAGGGCTCAAATGTGTGTGTATTGTGTCCTTATTACTCCCCATCGATTTTATAGGGTCGATGCCCAGATGACGTTTAGGCAGTTGTGTTAGGCGTTAAGTGCAGTAGTAGTCGTGACGGCATCACCCGTAAGCGCTTCCCAGAGGCACCGTATATACCGAACATTGCTTTATGAGATCAAAGATCTCGTGTGATAGAACCAAACATAAAATAAAAAATTTGCACTTTTTTTTTTTTACACTTTATGCACCAAGATTAGTACAAAATGCTCCAAAAGTACATCAAAATGAAGTTTTTGTGTCCCCCTCTTTAGAAAAAGGGTCTAGAATCACAAAATACACAATTTAGGCCAAAAATATTTTACCCCCAATAGGTGTTTTTCGCTAAATTTAGCGGTGGCTCTAAATGTGTTTGGTGAGCTTCTAAATTTGGAAATCTCCCAAAATTTAGTAATTTCTCCAAATTTTCCAAAAAAATAATTTAATAAAAAATATGGAGAGAGTGGGAATTGAACCGCTGACCTGTTTGTTCCCAAGATCCAAACAAACAATCTGAATATTGTTTTCACCTTTTCTCACAAACCGTGATCTGGTTTTTCTAAAATTTTGACAGCAGCATCATACAATATTTTTTTTGAAACCCACAAAATTTCAGAAGAATCGGAATCTTAGTTTTTGAGATCTTACCAATTTACCAGCTAGATCTGATTTTTTTTTTTGAAAAAAATGATCCGACTTGTACAGACTTTTCGTCACATGTAGAGGCCGAATCTGAAGATGATGTAAACTGCAAAAGTTGTGCACCTCCTTCTTATCTTTCCAGAAAAAAAAAAATGGCACATCAATCCGACATTGTATGAAAAATTATGTCCTTTTTTCTAAGAGCTATCTGCTGGAATTTTGTTGTGGGATTTGCTTGACCTTTGCTCCCAATTCTTCACACCTCCACTTTCAGATCTGATTTTTTTTTTTTTTCTTTTTTTTCTTTTTTTTTTTTTAGATCTGCAATTTTTTTTTTCAAGATCTCTCTCCTTTTTTTTTTTTTTTTTTTTTTTTTTTTCACAAATCTTTTTTTTTTTTTTTAGATCTGTAATTTTTTTCAAGATCTTTCTCCTTTTTTTTTTAAAGATCTCCAAATCTGAAATATTCCGCCAATATGTTGGATCAATTGGCTATGCCAATGACTAATCAAAAAAAAAAATTACCTTCCAAATAAGTGGATAGGTCAAATTTTAGTTGAGGGATGCTTGGAAGGAATGGAGGCTGCGGGATGCTTGATGGCTCTCCTTTGATGCGAGATCTTCTTCTCAATGGATCCTCTCGATAGTGCTCCTCTTGACCTTGCTTGGATAGAACCTGCTCTCGATACCAAATGATAATAATGGTATAGCTTAGATACCAAATGATAGAATAGAATAAGATTGATTGCATGACCAAAGAGGGACGGAAGCCTCACAAATATTATTGATCATGAAATCAGATTACATAACAATGCAAGAGTTGTAATATTTATAGATATTAGACGACCTCATATGGATAGACATGACACCTATCGGGCACCAACTACGAGATGATAAGACCCATCTCACATGCACATGTAATTACTACTAATACCAATATTGAATGTTATCAACATAACAATATTGAATGCAAATCACTAGACTAGAGTGCACATGTTGCACATTATTAAATAAAAGACAATTTGAGGCAAGCCTTCACTATGGCTTTGCAAATTGAGAACAATATCAAGGCAATTGGAAAACCTCCTAAGAGGGATGGTGTGAAGTGGTTAACCTGTAAAAACCTCAAACAAGTAAAGTTGTTGATCCGGAGGAAGTTGTGAAGACTTCTGGGAGAGGATGTCAAAGAAATTTCCTACAAACTAGCCTGTGACCGAGAAAGGAATCAGCAGAGCTCACAAGGCCAAAGCACAAGCAAAAAGGCCAAGATAGATTTACAAGTCATCACAAAATCGATGACAGAGGCAAGCGCTTTGTTGGATTTGGAAAAAAATAACCCAAAGTTAGGGAAAATAGAATGGTGTTTGATCCTTTGGCGCCAGAGTTGTTGTTGTGGAAGAAACAAAGGTCATTGATTGGTGTGAAAAAAATTTCATGCCCCATGCTCCATGTGAAGAAGATCAACAAGAATAAGATGAAGTTGACGATGACAATGATGATGATGTTTGCATGATGGGTTGCTCCACGAGCTCACAACAAGGGGTAACTTCAACTGAAGTGATAAGTGCTTAGACTGCTGCCATTTTTGGGACTCGCATTCATAGGTTACCATTTCTTCCTCCTCATTCTTGTGATATAGATGTAGTGCAATATTTTTAAATACCTAATAATGACTTTGAGTATTTAAGAGCTATGATGATAAAGAAGTATGATGGAGGAGTCCCTTCAGAGAAGGATAGGCGAGTAGTTGATGAACGATGTTGTTGCCCAAGAGAAGGAGTATAATATAAAAAGTAAGGTTGTTAAAGGGGCACGGCCTCAAGCCAAGCCAAAAATCCCTTACTCTCAAATATTCCTAAAGAGGCTCCTAAGAAAGATGCATCTCGCCAAAGGACTCGTTGTCCCAAAAAAAAACTCATATTTCTCCTCATGCCCAAACTTTCAAGAAACCTATGTCATTTGATGAGTTTGTTAATCTCCCTTCCCATGTTGCTTTGCCAAAGAATGTCCCATATGACATTGCCCAAGTTTTGAGTCAAATCAAATTTTTGTTCCAATTGTTGAGTTTCTTAGGATTCCCGAGCATAAAAGGAAAGCCTTTGAATACTTGGGATTGAAAGAAGAGAAGACTCCTAGGCGAAATGTAAACATTGTGGAGACTCCTCTAATCATTGAAGAGTTAGAAACACCACCAGCATTAGAGGAACTTGGTGAACCACCGAGGTCTATTTGGGGATATCCTTGGTGGACTCTCGGCTAAATTTGGATCCTTTCTTCACCACTTTGATCATAAAGGACAGATTACTACACAACCGTATGTTTGACTCAGGGGCATCATGCAATGTCATGCCTTTGGAAGTCATAAATGAGATGAATATCAAGGTGACAACAACATATGGGAAGTGCACTACCTTGGACTCTAGAGAAGTGCTAGTATTGGGATGTGTGAAGGGTTTGGTGGTGTAGCTTGCAGCTTACCTAGGTAAAAATTTAAAACTTGATGTTTTCATTGTTAACTCGCTTGACCAAGTGGGGTATGTTGTTGTCTCAGAAAATGGGCTACAAGTGTTGGTGGGAGTGTTCAAATGGACATGTCCTATGCCACCATCCCACCGAGGGAATCCTTATCGGTTGTATGGGGAAAATAAGATGTTCCACCTTATCAAGATCCCAACAATGCATCCTATGAAGTATTGTACACAATCTGTTAATGCTGATAATTTTGTACTATTTGTTGATGGAAAGGAGCAAAAATTGTAGAATGCAAGTGTCTTGAACAGGAAGGCTCTCCATGGACTCTATTGTTTGATCGAGCTTGCTCCAAGTTTGGAAATGGTGTTGATGTTGTTCGCTTTCTCCGTGCTAGGAAAAGTTTGTTTTTTCCTTCAAACTCAACTTTGAGTGCACTAACAACATTGTTGAGTATGAGGCATTGTTGTTAGGTTTAAGAATTTCTTCGAAATATGGTGTTAAGGACATCATTTTTAAAGGGGATTCAGAATTAATTGTTAAGCAAGTCAAGAAACTTTATGCCACAAAAAATCAGTGAATGAAGCAATACAAGCATGCAATTTGGGATCTTATTGAGATGTTTGATTCATTCAACATTGTGCATCATGACAGAAAGTTCAATGATTTGGCGTAAAAAACTTGCGGTGTTGGGATCTCGGTTTGACAATTGTGCAAGGTCTCCATATTGTGAATATGATGTTGAAGTATTGACAAGACCTTCGTCCCGACAACATTAAACACTGCAAGTTTTTGATGATGATACTCAGTGTCAAGATTTCTACAGTAACAAGGGAGAGTTTTCTTATCAATACATTGATTGGGAGCCAATGGTGTGTGTAGCAGAGGAAAAGAAACCTTGTTTGGCAGGGGCATCATCCAACTAAAGAATAATACTATCCCTAGAGGGCTGGTTGCTCTTGAATCAAACTTTGATAATGCTGATTGCATTATTAATAGACATATGGCAGCCTCAAGGGATGTTGAGGAGCATGATCTTGGCACAAAGGAGAAACCAAGGAAGATTTGGTTTGGAAGCAATCTCAGCAAGGAGGAGAAGTAGTCATACATCCAATTGTTGACAAAATACCAAGATTGTGTGGCTTTGACCTATTCTCAATTAAAAGCATATAGAGAGGATCTGTTTCAACATGAGATTCCCTTAGATTCCAATGCAAAGCCATTTAGGGAGAAACAGAGGCCAATAAAGCCACTCTTATCTCTTAAAATGCAAGAAGAATTGAAGAAACCGAGAGATAGAGGGATTATTTAGCCCACAAAGTATTCTTTTGGGTTGTAAACCTAGTACCAGTTAGAAAGAAGAATGGTAACATCAGTCAGTGTGTGGATTTCAGAATCTAAATAAAGCATCAATGAAGGATAATTATCCTTTACCAAATATGGAAAACATCTACAATTAATGATTGGTTTTGAAATGCTCTCTACCTTGGATGGTTTCTTTGGTTTTAACTGTGTGGTGGTAAAGGAATCGTAAAAAAATCAAGATAACCTTTACTACTCCTTGGGGAACTTATGTATATGTCAGGATGCCCTTTGGTTTGATGAATGTTGGAGCCACCTTTCAAAGAGAAATGGATGTTGCTTTTGCTGGTTACATCAATGAGTTTATTGTTGTTTACCAAGATGATGTAACTGTGTTTTCCAGAAGAGAAGTGATCACTTACTGCACTTGGAGAAGATGTTGATAAGATGTAGAGAATATGGCATCTCACTCAATCCAAAGAAATGCCATTTTGGAGTGCAGAAGGCAAAGTTGCTTGGTCACATGGTGTCACAAGAAGGGGTAATGATTGATCCAGAAGGGTAGAGGCCATCAACAAGGTCCAAATTCCAAGAACCAAGAAAGGAATTTAGTCCTTCTTTTGGCAGATAAACTTCATCACAAGATTCATATCAAACTTTGTTGAGTTAACCATTCCAATCACTTCCATGCTAAATAAGGACCAGTCATCAAATGGGAGGACGCCGCCATCCAAGCTTTCAATGGGAGCAAAGAGGCATTGAAGCATGCCCTTGTTTTAGTAGACCCGACTATAAGAAGCCTTTCAAATTGTTTTCCTTTGCTTCAGAGAACACTATTGCTTATGTCTTGTTGCAGAAGGATGATGAAGGGGATGAGAGGCCTATTGCCTTTTTCAGTAAGGCATTGTAGGGGGCTAAGCTGAAATACACTATTATGGAGAAGCAAGCATTTTCCTTAGTAAAAGAAACAAAGGTTTTCAGGCCTTACATTCTAAGCTCAAAATTTGTTGCTTATGTTCCCCACACCATGGTGAAGGACATCTTATTAGAGATGGAGGTCTCAAGCAAAAGATGTAGATGGGTGAACAAGTTGCAAGAATATGACATGGATATCCAAACCACAAAGTTAGTGAGAGGTTTGGGCTTGGCTAAGCTTATGGCTGAGAGCAACTTGCAAACTATTGAGGTAAATGAGGTAGAAGAAGAAAGGGTAGGTGTTTTTGAAAAGTTGGTAAGTTTTGAGTGGTACAAAGATGTAATTTTTTATCTCAGACACTTATACTGCCCTGAGTATTTAAGTAAGAACCGAAAAAGAGCTCTTACGTTGGCATCCCGTAAATATGTCATTAATGATTTTGCGTTAGCTTGGAAGAACCCCGAGGGAGTCCTCTTAAGGTGCATTATCAAGATGAAGCCCCCAAGATAATTGTTGATCTCCTCGGAGGAGTTTGTGGGGGCATTTTGCTGCAAGAGTCACAACACACAAGATCCCGAGGGCTCAAGCTATTGGTGGCTGAATCTCTTCAAGGATACAACCTTGTTGGTCGAAAAATGTGAGAGTTTCCAACATTTCTTTGGAAAATCAAAGCTTCGTGCTCTCGCGTTTGCAGCCTATATCAATTGAAGCCCCGTTCAAGCAACGGGAATGGATTTCCCTAGTGAGATTTCAGACCCTTCAAGTGCTAGCCAAAAGTGGATTCTTGTAGCCACTGATTAATTTACCAAATGGGTGGAGGCAATCCCCACCAAGAAGGAAACACACCAAATTGTCATGGATTTTGTGTTGAACCATATCATTTGCAGGTTTGGAGTGCAAGTCAAAATTATAGCTGATAATGCCATGAGTTTTAGGGCTAAACCTCTGGTGGCAATGTGCAAGGAGTATGGGATAAACTTGACATATGCCTCTAATTACAATCCCCAAGGAAATGGACAAGCTAAGTCTAGTAATAAAAACTTGCTAAATATTATCAAAAGAACCTTAGAGCTGAACAAGAGAAAATGGGGTGAATAGTTGAAGTTTGTTGTTTGGGCTGATAGAATCACTGTCAAGAGAGTTATTGGAAAGAGTCCATTTGAATTGGTGTATGGAACTCGACCCTGCTTCCCCTTCATATGAAACTATCTTCATATCATTTTATTCAACAAATGGAAGATCAAGAGGTTAGTCCATATGATGCTCGCAACTTAACCGTTGTCGAACTTGATGAAGAAAGGAGGGCATCCAACCGAGAGGCATGTAAAGTTAAGAGAAAATTTGAAGAAGATATTTGTGAAGGTCACCCCACGGCTTTCAATGTTGGAGATCTTGTGCTTTGCTATGGGATAGCCGACATGAAGATAAGGGCAAGCATGGAAAATTTGACTCATTATGGATGGGCCCTTACTCCATTGATATTAGAATTGGTGAACATACCTTCTTCTTGAAGGATTTTGATGGTGAATTACTCGAATTTCCCGTTAATGGTAGGTATTTGAAGCATTTCTGGATTGATTCCCCAAATCAAGGTAAACCCATTTTGTATGAAAGTGTATAGCTTGTTGCTTTTCTTCTGTCTTTTGTGTTTTTGCTCGTTCTAGTCCTTGGTGACCTATTTTTGTTGGTTTCTCTATTCGTTTTTGGGAGATGGCTTTGTTTCGCTACTCTGCAAGTTGACTCTCTTGCCCAATGGATATTTTGGTAATTTTTCTACCTTTGTTCTTGTGGCACTCACAGGGAGTGCCCATCCCCAAGTTGGAGCCGATGTTGGTGCTCAAAATAGTCTCGCCCCATTTTGCCTTTGAAATCTATTGATTTACGGTCTCTGTCACATTTTATCTCCTCGTGTTGTGCCTAAAAAGTCTTTTCCTTCCTTTTGTTGCCATAATCAATCCTTCCTTGGGCCGATGATCATGTATGGATCCATATTTGTTTCCTTATTTCTCTGCCTCTAAAAATTATTTATTTATGTGTAAAACCTCGGGCTGTCCCATTCTCTCCATTTTCCATAGTTAGGATTTGTTGTCCTTGTCATTTTTCCCTAAATACTTGAAGAAAAATGAATGGATGTAGCTTAGAGGAATGTATTTGAGCCTTGTAACATTTCTAAATTCTCTCGTCCTTGGAGAAAATTTCATCTTTAGGCTCAAATGGTCATTTTTTTGCATTTTACGGTTTGACGGCATTTCTCCCGGTCAAATTTACATCCTTGCATCAACAGGAAACGTGGCCTCTTTTGGTTGGATGCGGCTCGGCAGGTACTTCAAAATTTTTATGAATTGCCTCAACTTAAAAACCTATCTACATGGAAGAACGACGCTCATTTGAAAATTTGCTTTTAGTTTGGCCTTGGAGTAGCACCAAGAGGACACGTGGAGGTTTCCGCTACTTTTCCTAGACTTAGACAAATTTTTAATCAGCTAGTATTGTTTGGTGGGATAGGGACACGTGGTGAGCCCACGCTCATTCAGGGTCTCAAACTTGGGCACCATTTTGAAATTGCGCCATGGAGACACGTGGAGGCTTCTGCCAGGTCTTCCCATACTTATTCTTTTTTCAAAGGATTTGAGAGGCTTGGGACACGTGGAGGGACCACGCATGTTTGAGGACCGGCCCTTGAGTTTTATTTTAAAGAAGTGCCAGGAGGACACTTGGAGGCCTCCGCTCACTTTGCATTTTGCTTGGACTTTTCAACGGCCAAAGGAGATTGCCTTGGACCCTGACACATGGCACCTTCCGCTGAGCTTCAAGCCTTCAAACAATTTTTTCTCAGGCTAGGACACGTGATGAGCCCAAGATCATTCAATGTCTCAACTTCTGGTGACCATATCAAGATGTGTCATTGTGACGTGTGGCAGTTTGAAGAGTCAAAGGCGGGGAAGCGGACCATTGGGGGAAACTTGGATTTTTGCCTCTTAACGATTAAAATATCAAAATGGCCCGCAAGCCCGACAAAAGGGAGGTCAAGGTTGGCTTTGAAAATTCAAAAGGGCGAGGAAGCGGACCATCGGAGGAAACTTGGATTTTTACCTCTTGTCATCAAAAGGATTAAAACATCAAAATGGCCCGCAGGCCCGACAAAGGATAAGTCAAAATTTTATGGGAAGGTCAACGACGAAGGTGCAAAATTTTGGAGGAAATTTGAAAAATCTTCCTTTTGTTGAGAAGGGAGTTAAAAGTGTAAAAGGAAGCGTGGTTCTGCTTGAGACCCACATCATAAGCTAAAAGTGGAAGGGCGAGAGGTGCGGGGGAAACTCTGAAAATTTTCCCTTTTCCAAAAAAAAGATGAAAAAGCAGAATTTAGCCGTGGTTCCTTTGGGACCCGCCTTAGGACACGTGTCAAGCTCATTTCTCAAGGGTGGAGGTGCAGAGCAAAATGTGAAAAATTTACATTTTTCCAAAAAATTGTAAAAGGAAAAAGGAATCTGCAGGATGGTTTTAAATTGGATCTCCCACATGGATGGTCCAAATTCAAACTAAAGATCAACGACAACTGTGGCGTCGTATCTCGATTTTCCCCCCATTTTTTCTAAAAAGCTTCTAGAAGTGCAATTCTTCATGATTTCTTGGTATTTCCTACACGCCAAACAGAGAGGGGATTTAATAGAAGGAAGATTATCGGTCTCGATCGATCTTTCGCTTTTCTTCTCCCAAGCATGCAAAAACCTGATTTGACATATTAGGGGCGGAAGTGGTTGGAAAATAAAAGGAAGAGTGATCTACCAGAAGAAAATTTGAATGTGGGAGATATTCGAAGGGATCTGCCCCCTAAGGATATGACAACTTTTTACAGATCTGATTCTAGGAATAACGATTGTAATCATGGAAAACACCGGTGCACTCAATGTCCGGATTTTTGGGGAAAATATTTGTTGTAAATGTTATAAATTGCACAAATTTATTGTGCAAATGGTTGGAGTGTTAGAGGTCGGGATTGATTTTCTAAGTGAAAAACCTTGAAAGAGCCCCTCTTCCTAAGAAATTGTCTAGAAAACTCCGTCTACCTCTTTTGTATTAAATTTGATCGTGTCAAGGTGGTTGCAAGTGTACAACCATTGACAAGCCCCGAGATCATTCTAGAATATTTCCCCTAATAAATTTAATCAAACTTGAGTTATTTTGTGTTAATCTTGAGAAAAATGTGTCTTTTTCATTTTTAATGTCTACAAATAGTTTTTCTTGTTCCTATTGCAATATTGTATCAAAATATTTCTCTATCACACAGTCTCAATCCTTGTGATAGTTTAATGGCATTTGCAATATCATTTCTCATAAGAGCTTTCATCCGGGATGGAAAATAAACAATTTAAAATCACTTTTGTTTCATCTTGACAGAGATTGTCTGTAAGCCTCTGGGTGTACCTCATGCGTGATTGGGCTTAGATCTTGATGCTTTGTTGGGTTTTCTAACTTGATCCTTCATACTAGAATCTCATATATTGAAGCACATATTCTGGTTAAAGAAACATTTTAGTTGTTCTATGGCATTTTGTTGGTTTAGCCTTCCATTTTGTAGAAGCTCTCAAAGATCTCGGAGAATTAATTCCATCCCGCCTCACCTCCCACCAAAAATCTATTTAAAAACAACCAATCCTACCCGTACTACCCATGTTTTCCCTATGTGTATACAAATGCATAATTTCCATTACCAAAGCATTTAGAAACAAGTAGGGTTCCTGTACGTACCCAAAATTGTAAGGTATTATCTACGAACAACGTAACAAGTGCCCCAATGATGATACAGGTCTCCTCGCAAGGTGTTCGGGATCCGGAAGAGCTCTCCGAGTGTGCGTTAACATCCCACATGCTCCGCTTAGCCCCTCGCGTGCTTTATTTTTCCTTTTCCCCTCTTTTCTTAGCCTTTTTCTCTTCAGTTGCGAAACCACCACCGCCTGCAGCTCGCGGCGGTATCTCAGACCGCCGCCCCGAACAGGGCGGCGGTCCCAGTAAGCGCCACCTTGCTCAGAGTGGCGGTCCTTTATGCGTTTTCTAGAAAGCTCTTTTTACACGACTCACGTAAATTCAACGCTTCACCAGCTTTCTTTTACCGCCATAGGCTTGCATTTATGATTCTGGTTCCCTGGAATAGTGTTTTGCCATTGTTTATAGTTTAAGAGTTCTATTTGGCTTTTACCTTGGGTAAATCCAAATACTATAAATAGATGGCTTGTGCTCAAGCAAATGGCCCCTCAATTCACCTCTCATTTCCTCATTTCAGTCTTTTAGTTTGCTTAGATTTCATAGCTTAGTTCATTACATGCTTAGTTAGCATTGTTTTACTGTTAGTAAGCCACATATCCATCTTGTGCAAGCATTGCTGTTATTTCATCCAATCCATTGGAGTAGAATAGCTTAGGAAGCCATTAAAGTTGCAGGTTTTGCTCCTCAAATAGGATAGTTTCAGGTTCTGGACGCTTTATGTTGCATGACTCGCAATAGATCCCGCTAGGAATTGCATAAGCCAAGCTCTGTACTCTTGTGCTATCCCTCTCCTACTCGCATTGTCTTCGATCCTCAGTATTCTCGAGATGCCTTTATCCCAATACCTATTTCGCTGATGCTAGCATTTCATTCTTTTCTCGGATCCACGTGAACACGAAGGAACGAGAAGATCATACCGAGGGGATAAGACATATACACCATCGGATTCACCACACTTTATGTGAATCCAGTTCTAGCTTTCAAAGTTACAGTTAGAATCATATCAAATAGAGTAGTTAACTTCTTTATTTCCGTTAATTCTACTCTCGATATTGCAGGAAGTCATGGGGATTGATAGTTTCTGAGAAACTATGATTCATTCCTCACTTCTGAGGTAGGATCGAGGGTCTTGCAAATAGATTAGGAAAGCTATTTTATTGTTTAGAATAGATCTACAAATTGCACAGACAAATAGCTACACTCGGTATTTTGTTTGTTTTAAATTATTAGTTTAGGTGTCAATTCTAGATACCTTAATAGCTGCTTTCTTAAATTCATATAGTTTGTCAGAAAATACAAAAATAGAGAAATCATATATGCTATAGATATATTGCAAATAGTTAATTTTCATTTTACTATAGTTCGTTTATATTATTGCTTTTGTATGACAATCACGGGACCTAGGGAGCCCAGAGAATACATATTCGAGCCAATCGTGCCTCAGCCCAATCTCATCACAGCGAATAACTGATATAGACCAAAATCTTAGGATTCAAGTCTTCCGAACACGGTAAGCTTGCAACAAATCAATTCCCAGTTGAACGGGTTAAACAGAGAAGACGACCAAGCACACACGTTTTGGTCAAATCAGCCAAACTACAGATTACCCTAGGTATATATGACTGTAGGAGGATTAGAAAGAGAACAAACCTTTGGTTGTGATCCTTTGGTCCCACAGCCAGGTGCAGGAGACACTCTCACAGATATAGATACCAGTTTAAGGATCCAGGTTGCACGAACGCCTGTGAGATATTCTCGAGAAAATCACACAGTTATTGAGTCTAAACATAGAAGCTGAGAAAGCATATGATTACTGGATACTAGGGATTAGGACTTGATTCCACGCATGACCATAGCAGGTCCACAACAACCGCGAGTCTACGGTTGTGACCCACAAATCCCGCAGCCTAACAAATCCATAGGCGAATTAGACATAGATACTGGCCTACGCACACTAGTATTCCAATCTACTCCACTTCCACCTATCATCGTTGAACAATTATCTTTGCTAGACACAACAGCTAACAAGCTAGGGAATTCTGGACTAGGCCAGAGAATCGTCCATAGAATTAACTATATTCATCATCCACCTTATGACCCTATCTGGGGACATACACGAAACTATCCCGGGTCACTTTCCACGTATTCCACAACCAATAGACCGAATCACGCCAGAGCTCGATATTGATTGGAGCCTTCGAGCAGTCATCCTTGCTGATCGATCTATCACACCAGTTCAGGTTAGAAGGGCCTTCCTTGCCTTAGATTCACAAATTCCACTAGTGCGTATTGAAGACATTAGATTGCCTAACTAGGTTGTCTGCATTCCATACATATTCCATCCCCACCATCTGTCTCGGCATGACCTCGAGAGGTCGAGTACGCGGAAGAGTTACTTGTAGATTCCCACGCTCACTTGTCACTTTTCCAGAGTACAAAATTGGTGAACCCGACGTGAAACAAACCAAATTAATGAAGCTGACGTGAACTTCCTACTTTCCCGTCCGGAGTCATAGTATTACGTTTTCTTTCAAGTTTAGTATACTTTTCATCTTCCTCACCTCATTAGCTTTCACAATCATTTTCGCTCTCTCCCATTATTCTGCGGGTATTCATATACCCCCCGAATATGTCGGGATTCGATGCACATGGCAGACCCCTCTTGGGTCTTGAGGCATACTACGCCCAACAGAATAGACAATCATCACCCTCACTCTCAGTATGGGGAGACAACTATTCAACTAATCAGTTGTCAACACAAACTCCAAGGATCAGATATAGCTCATCCTTCCAAACAGAGGGGTTGGAACAACTTTCTCAAACGCAACAAATAGAGCCTTCAGGCTCAAACAATATGACGTTCACCGAGAATCTGGTTCATCTCCTCAGATGCTGCTTAGACCACAAATTAGTAGACAATCAGATTCATACCAAGGTTTAGACGATGAATATTTGGTACGTTATGCCAGGAATGAACAACATTCTCGAAGTATGTACCCACCTATAGGAAGTTTACATACACAACCTGAGGTTTCTTTTCGAGAAAGTACCTCCATACCACGTCATATAGAAAATACCCTCGGGAAACTTGGCAGGACACCGATCAGTTCATAACAGGATATCATAGACCTATACAAAACCATGGTATACAACAAATGCCACCAAGGCAGAATATCGTGACTTCACCAAATGAAGTCATTTCAACTCTAATAGAAAAGGTTAGAGGGTTAGAACTTGCTCAAGCAAGTCAAAATTTGCAATTCATGCAAACAGGAGTTCCAATCCTCCACTCCATCCTAGCCAAGTAGATCTCCTCACAGGAGTAGGCACGTTAGGCATGACTCCTCAGTATTCACAACAAACGCCAACTAGACCCACCATCTCTAACACTGTTCCTCCCGGTCTAGTACAGAACAATCCATTCCTGGACAATACCCCGTCATACTTAAACATGTACTCCAAATCACCACAAGGGGATATGTTCTCCTCTCCCGGCATGTTTGCTCAAACACAGGGGCTTCCTTACGCCCCTACCAACGCGTATGCTACGCCATATCAACAACCCATTCCAACGCCACTTCCTCAACAGGCACCATCAATGGTCGAAACATATGCAATAGGGACTTACTCAGAATATTTGAAAGAGCCCTTAGATTTCACCATACGAAGCGTCATGCTTCCAAGACCTCTTCCCGATTTTCCCAAATACAAAGGTGAGGGAGATCCGAATGCGCATATCAAAGCTTACGCTACAGCCATTCGAGAGCTACTCCCATGGGATGGGGTTGTTGCTAAAATATTCCCAAAACCTTGGAAGGCATTGCTCTCGATTGGTATTATAGAATACCTGAGGCTTCTATACATTCATTCAAACAACTTGTGTCTGAGTTCATCAAGGCCTTCGACATGAACAAACTATTAAGAACAGGAATCAGGGAGTTCTTACACATCAAACAAGAACACAACAAATCTGTCACCCATTTCATCCAAAGGTGGCGTACAGTCCTTTATTCCTCGGCAAGTGCTCCAAACATGGATCAAATGGAACTATGTGATTTATTCCTTCATTCGCTTAGCAGAGAAGTGAAGGAAGAAGTCCAGAAGTTCCCATTACGAACTTACGATGAGGTACTGGAGAGTGCTCTTCGAATAGATCAAGCAGCGATTGATAGTGGTCGCAAAACATATGGAGCAAACGGGAGGTTAATCGCCCCCAATCAGAACACTACAAATTATCCCACTACCACAAACGTCAATCAAGGACCTAAAATCCTTAACAAAAATCGGGGTGTAACAACAGATGGAGTAACCGACCAGCCCAAGAAGGTAAATGTTGTCAATACTCCATCACAAATAAACAATCAACGAAACAACAACTTTACCCCAACAATCAATACAGTGGATTTTAACCATCCACAACAACAACAACAACAACAACGTGAAATCCCATACAAGGGCCAAGCCAAAATTCAACTAGGTATCAAAACCAGAATTCAAACCAAAGACAACAAATGCAAAATTTTAATAGACAACGGTTTGATCAAAATTTTGGGCCACAATACACATCAAACCAACAAACTAGGAATTACAATCCTAACTCATATTGTGGTTTCCACAAAATTCGGGGCCATGACACTAGAATGTGTCAGTGACTACAATAAATTCATGCAACGCTTGCCAAATGAACAAAAACAACTTTTATGGATATGTTCTTAGCAGATCCTACATCACCAACGTCAAATACTTTTTCAGGGGCAGTTTCCCCTCAAAACGCACCCCTGAAGATCTTTAATGATCCACTCCCAAATCACGATAACAACAGGCTAAATCCAACTGGGACGAACAAGGGTGCAATGACAGGAAACAATGATCATGAAGCCTCGACTTCGCTAAATCCATTAGTTGCGCCGCAACTAGGAAGTCAACCACGACCTAAGGTAGTCGGTTTAGTAGAGTTAGACGCTGAGCTACCCATCGAAGCTATAACAAGGACACGAGAGTATTTCTCTCAGCCAAGTCCAAACCACCTGCCAGAAGTGGATAACATCCAACAACCATAGAAAACCTCGTGGGTGCTCTATGATTTAATTAACGACCTAACAAAAACCTTCTCGCACATTTCATTCTTAGACTTACTAAAGAACTCTCCTGCCCACAGGGCTGCTCTTTTTGAAGCATTAGGTTTAGGTCATCTAATTAACATCACTCCACCACCTGAAACATAGGTAAATCATATAGACTTTGATGTTCATCCTCCGGACAGGCAGATAGGGACGTTGAGTTCATATTCGAGATAAACAAAATGCCCACAGATGCTGAGATCGCACGTCGAGGTGATCCGGCTTTACATTTGCAAGTATGGGTTTATAATAACTACGTAAAATGTGCAATGGTTGACGATGGGGTGGCAGTTAACATAGTCCCCTTCTCTTTCCTTCAAAAGCTAGGGTATGGAGAAACCAATTGTTCTACAACTCGAAATACACTAAGGGGCTATGATAGTCTTAAAGCCACCTCGGTTGGAACTATAATATTACCAGTCACCTTAGGACCCAAAACCATTTTGACTGAGTTTTATATTATAGATCGGGAAACTAACTATAATATGATCCTCGGCCGACCATGGATACACCGCATGAAGGCAATCCCTTCTACACTATTTCAAGAAGTAAGGTTTTTACATTTAGGAAAGGTATTCATGGCCAAAGGTGATCCAAAACCATTTGATGTACACCTAGCCAACTTAAAAAAGAGACCAGGCGTACACTCGGAGTTTGAACTCCCAACAAATCAACTTAATAAACCTACCGATGCAAAAACAAAAGAAAAGTTGGTACCTACGACAGATCTTGAAACTGTGAGCATAGCCAAAACAACCCCAACCCCCAAAGATAAGGCAAACACTATAGAAACAGTGTCATTAGGAACTACTGCAAAAATCGTTGAGTTAATAGAACAAGATCTACCAATGTTCTTACCATTTGATTCAGTAGGCATAGGATATTCCCTAGGTGTTGGTTCTCTGCCAACAGAGGATCTCTGCATGGTGGAAATAGAGTGCGCAAACGTAGCAAATACCCCAACATCTATACTCCCAGCTAAGTATTGGACTCTCCATTTTGATGGGGCTAGATGCCGTTACGGAGCAGGGGCAGGTATAATTCTTACTTCGCCCGAGGAGAAAGTCCTGCCATTTGCCTTTAAACTAAATTTCAAATGCACAAACAATAGCGCTGAGTACGAAGCCCTCCTCCTTGGCCTCACCTTAGCCAAAAGAATTGGTGTTGATAACATCAGAGTCTTAGGAGACTCACAATTAGTGGCAAACCAAGTTTCTGAAGTATATGAAACTAAAGCCGAACACTTGCAGCTTTACAAAAATGCTGTATTAGATTTAAGCAAGGCGTTTAACTTCATATCCATTGAAGCAATCCCACGAGAGAAAAATCTTCTCGCCGATTCAATAAAGAACTTCAAAGCATCACGTTTTACTCCAAGCAATGAGTTAGAAGATACCCATTTCACAGTATCCATTCGTGATGAACCATTGATAAAAACAATGACAAATCCCCTTTTAAACGGAAGTGAATCTACCATCCTAAATCATGTTGATAGTGATATGGCTACTTTGGATTACTTAAATACTTTGCGTCACTACATCTTTCCTATCATATGCTAGATTTGTCCTTAATTCCACATTCGTCTTCCTACTTCGGAAATCCCATGATGGATTTTCCCTCACAAATGGAACCTAGCATATACACAGTAGAAAATGGGGATGATTTGGATTTACCTCCAGCACCGCCTGAGTTTGAAGAGGGTAACACCTCTTTGATCGAAGAAACAATCGATGTCAACATCGGAACAGAAGACGAACCAAGAATATTGAAATTAGGGTCCTCGTTAACCTCAGAAGAAGTAGAAATACATACTCGATCCTCAAAGAACATCAGAAGGCATTTGCATTTAATTATAAGGAGATGACAGGAGTCGCACCCCACATCGTGGTACACAACCTCGTCACTAAATCTGATGCAAAGCCAGTTAAACAAAAATCGAGACCCATGAAACCCAAGGTAGCTCTCATGGTAAAGGAGGAGGTAATAAAACTCCTCCAAGTAGGATTCATCAAACCAGTCGACTACTCCCAATGGGTATCTAACATCGTTCCCGTTCTCAAGAAGAATGGAAAGATACGCATCTACATAGATTTCCGAGACATCAACAAAGCATGTCCTAAGGACGACTTCCCATTGCCATCTATTGATGTCATTGTTGATGCAACAGCTGGGTTTGAACTTTTGTCTCTCATGGATGGATTCTCGGGATATAATCAAATTAAAATATCTGAGCAAGATCAAGCTAAAACCACGTTTATAACTCCTTGGGGAACCTATTGCTACGCTGTTATGCCATTCGGTCTCAAAAACGCTGGTGCTACATACCAGCGGGCTATGACATATATATTTCACGATCTAATTCATAAAATCATGGAATCCTACGTAGATGACTTATTGGCTAAGGCCAAGAAGCGTTGTGACCATCCATAAGTACTTTGTGTCATTCTCTCACATCTGATAGAATACTGGAGTCACGCTAAATCCAGAAAAATGCATCTTTGGTGTAACAGGAGGGAAGCTCCTAGGTTACATCATATCATCACGAGGGATAGATGTTGACCCAACCAAAATTTAGGCTGTCCTCGAAATGGTTCCACCTTCTGGATGAATCTAGAATCAGGTCATTTCTCGGAAAGCTAGGTGCAATCCGAAGATTCATCCTGACTTAAGCTTCGCCATTCATCCAATCAACAATTTACTCAAGAAAGACTATAGCATTGATTGGACCGAAGACTGCAATGAAGCTTTTGAAGCAGTTAAGCGTTTCTTGTTATCACCACCTACGCTAATGCCACCTAAGCTAGATCACCCGTTAATTTTATACTCACGAGCTACCAATGTCTCATTAGCTTGTATGTTGGCCCAAGAGGACGATGACAAGAGAGAACGTGCGATTTATTTCATCAGCCGAACACTGCTCGACTATGAAACACGCTATACACAAGCGGAACGAGAATGTCTCGCCATAGTCTTTGCAACCAAACACCTAAGACATTATATGTTAAATCAAGAAACAAGGGTCATGGTAAAAACAGATCATTTACGAACTTTCCTCACACAAGGGTCCTTGTCTAAAAAGGCTGGACGTTTTATAACCTTAATGGGAGAATTCGAATTAACTTTTGTAAATCAGAAGTCAGCTAAGGGACAAATCATTACAGATTGATTAGCTGATAACCCATTAGATGGAGGTGATCTAGTAGATTTAGATTTTCCAGATGAGTGTGTATACTACATCGAAACCCGACCCTCTATCTCTGAGTGTCCCTGGTACGCTGATATCATTAACTATATCATGGACCATACGTATCTAGAAGGAGCTACACCACAACAAAGAAGGCGGTTACGTATTATCGTAGCTAAATACGTCATTATAGAGCAAGTGCTCTATCGAAAAGCGTTCGATGGAATGCTCCTAAGATGTGTCGACATAGAAGAATCCAAGAAGATTCTCCATGAATCCCACAGTGGAATGTGTGGAGGCCACTTTGGTGGCCATGCCACCACTTGAAAAATACATCGAATGGGCTATTTCTGGCCCACTCTAGAACATGACGCAATAGAGTTTGTACGCAGGTGTCATAAGTGCCAAGAATTCTCCCATGAGATCCACATGCCGGCACAAGCTCTGCAACCAATCGCTACTCCATGGCCCTTTTCTACATGGGGCCTAGACTTAATAGGGAAATTCTCTCCCTCATCCACAGACGGCCATAATTTTATAATCACGGCCACCGAATATTTTACCAAATGGGTAGAGGCTATGCCTCTTACTACTGTACCTGGTTCTGTAATCGCCAAGTTCATTTTGAACCAAATCATTTGCAGGTACGGTATCCCGCAAATCATCATCTCCGATAATGGAACTTCTTTTAAGAATGAAGAGGTTCACGAACTATGCAATAAATTTAAGATAAGCCATCATACGGCTTCCTTGTATTACCCTCAAGCCAACGGACAGGCTGAAGCGACGAATAAAACACTAAAATCCATTCTCCTTAAAACGGTGAAAGAAAACAAACGAGATTGGCACTTGAAGTTATATCCGGCCTTATGGGCCCACCGAACCTCAATAAGAACACCAATGGGAGCCACTCCTTTCTCGTTAGTATTTGGGGTAGAGGCAGTTCTCCCACTCGAAGTTGAAATACCCAGTCTCCGCATTTCATTACAAGGGATCCTGGATGAAGACGCTTACAGAGAAGCACGTCTTTCCCAACTAGAAAGCCTAGATGAAACTAGGTTAGATGCTGAACAATGACATAGAATCTATGCTGACCGGATGTGCCGGCAATATAACAAGAAAGTCTACGAATGCGACATATACGAAGGTGATCTAGTTCTAAGGCTAGACAGCCGGATCGACAGGAAGACCGGCGAAGGAAGAAAGTTCCGGCCCAAATGGTTGGGCCCATACCGAGTCATGAAGGACTATGGAAATGGTGCATACCTCTTATGTACGCTAGAAGGTGAGGAATTTGGCGAAACAGTCAATTCCCTGCACCTCAAGCGTTTCTATGCGTAAGCAGCTAGCACTACTTATATGACTATCTACATTGCATTTTCATATAGATTAGGATCATATTGTCCACTTGTTTCGTACACAAATTGTGATCAAGGAATCTATTCTCAAAGCAATTCATTACAAACTCATGATGTTGTTGGCATAAACTCTTTAATCATACTTCTCCATTTTCATGATATCATCAAATTATCTCGAATCATTTTATCAAATAAAGCTAGACATGACGAAGTCTTAACGGTAACCATACCAAGATCTGCAAGTTTATTCTCGCTTTGATTTCTTCTTAGGGTAGGTGTCTTGCCTATGGTCCTTCTCTAAGCTTCATGGTGTCACCTCTATCCCATATATATATATATATATATATCTATATATATATATATATATATTTATATATATATATCTTTGAAATAAGCACATACCGACATTTTACTCAAATAAACAAGTCAAATGTTAATCAAACAAAAATTTTAATTTTACACATTTCCTTGCCCCACCAACCTTTGGTGATGAGCTTCAAGCATCTCTTACTAGTGACGTAGGGTTGGGAAAGGATGGAAATGCCCTTACTCACCTACGCTTTGCCCATGGTGATAAACCCACGCTTCTTACTAAGTAAAGCATGGGGCAAAGTGTAGGGGGTCCTCTTGACAAATAAATGCAAAAGGTCATACACAAACAATTCAAATTTTGAAACTTTGAGTCAAAAACAAATGAATCGATGTTCAAAATCCCAAGAGAGTTAAAATCCTAAAAACCCAGATTTTGTCTACTATGTGGCCATCTACGGTCTAAGTCTAGATAAACCACAAAGCAAGTTGCATCCAAAACTATGAAGTCACTCGAGTAGAGTAGACTTGTGGTGTCCTAATTTGGTTCCACCAAAGCTTTGTCTGTCTTTCATCACTATCATTTCACTACACCTCATAACTTGCGCCCTTCCCAACTCTTGGTGATAAGCCCTCACGCATCTTACTAGTTGCGTGGAGTTGGGAGTAGGGGCAGGCTTATCTGTTCATCATACTGGTTTATTTTCATCACTTTGCCAAAACAAACATGAGGTATCCAAAATTGCTTACAGAAACTAAGATTCAAAATCACATTATATCTACATCATCATATATTAGCATCATGAAATACAAAAGGAAAGTAAAACATTTACATCATTTGTTCACCATTGCATACATTCTAAAAAGCATATAAACATACATCGTAGTATACATGAAGAAACTAGAAATAGAAAGGAAGCCATGAGTGCCAAGATTTTGATCCAAAATGAATGCATATATATAAATAATCAATGTTTATATACAATGCCATCATGCACTAAGCATGGTCAAAATGCTCAAAGAGCCCGTGATATACAAAAGAATATATAAAACAAAATCTATGAGAGCCAAGTGGCTTCTCAATCCCTACGAGACCCCTCCGAAGGTGCGCCCACACCTAGGACTCCGGCTACGCCAGCGCTCTGAATGTATGGAGGGCTCAGGGTCCCGAGGGGCAGCCGCAGTCTCACCACGAGAATGGCTCCTCATGAGGCACTCAGCCGTCTATAGCCAACTCGTGAGGGTCGACACCATCCTCACGTGCCGAGGCATCCCATGTCCACCACGGCGCCGAAGGCTCCCAAAGATCCACGGACAGCTCTCGCGGGTCCTCTCCATGGGGATCATCGTATATCGCACATACCCTGCGAATCAAATCGTGCCACTCATCAACAGTCTCTGCAAACAAGGAAGAAAGTGAATTAGAAACCAAATAAGAAATTAGAAAATACAAGATAACAACTAAGGAGAGCCTACAAACAAACATTAAAAGGGAGAAAGGGTAACTTACTCGGATCACCAGGCCTCCAGGATGGGTCGCTGGGGCCAGCACCTACCATGCGATGCCACTGCCGACTGAGGGGCTGCTCCTGTGGCGGGAGCAACGTATCACCCCGCAACGGACTCATCCTCTCTACCACGGCCCTGGGAGAGTGGCTCCTCTGAAACCAGAGTCACCCTCTCTGCGCTCTACTCGCCCTCTCTACCTGCATAATGTCCTGAGTGTCATGCCACTCAGATCGCTATCCCTCGGTCTCCTCCTCGACCCTTCCTCTCGTGAACTCCTCGACTCGGAGTCAATATCAATAGGGTCATCGCTACTATGAGCAGGACCCGCAGCAATCTGAAGCAAAGGTGCCTGAGGTGCACCGGCTCTCCCTCTAGCACGAACTATCCTCCTGGCTGCAATAGGAACGCCAGGAGTAACCACTGTCCAACCTCGGCCTCTAGGCCCCCCTCTGGCCTCACGGACTGATCTGTAGACTGGCACCACTGGGGGAAGCATACCCATGTATGGTAGGCCAAACTGCTGAGGAACTCGGCCAAAGGGGTGCACCTCTCCACTCATCCCACTCTATCAATAAGCTGCCCTGTGGTGGAGCAGGAGATCAAGGTAAGAGCCTCCTCGCCCCATATGCCGACCATAGTCTGGTATGGTGTCGCCTCCATGTCGGCAGTAGTCAGGGAGGCAACTGGCTGATGAGGTGCTCTAAGCACCGACATGTCTGTCCATCTGGCTGCCCTCACAGCCCCAGGATCTGCCACCTCCACACCCCTGCCATAAGGGATGAAATGCTCATAGACCCAACTCATGACTAGAGTCGGGTGGCTCAATGACTGCCCCTGTAAACGGACCACCCTGTATAGATCGTGGTAGGTGGTCCCAAGAATGTCTGCTCCCCAAGCATATATCCGACCGTGCCCCTCTATCTGTGCAATAATGGGGGCCCAAGCAGTATAATAATGTGTCTCCTCCCTTGTCCCCGATCAGTCTCGAGGCAAGGATCCCCATGATGGCCTGTCGAAGTAAGGGGATGGGCAAAGAAGGAATAGATCGAACTCTCACCCCCTTCTTCGACCCCGTGGAGATGACTGCATCTCCCATATATGTCACCCACTGTGCAATCTGTGTGCCCATGAGCTCGTTGTCTCTAATGTGAGTCGCCTCCCGATGATCGGACCCCTGCAATCGATAGGTAGACATCCTCCAATGTAATGGTCCACTCACCACGACCCTGCAATCGGAAGGTGTTCCGATCTGCATCCCAGTATGAGAACAAGTCACAAAGGATGTGACTAGATGGTGTAACATGGGGCACGCGCGATATGCGCAATATGCCAGCCCTCTGAAGTGTGTCCTCCTCATCCTGTGAGAGGGCATCTAGTACCCCTGGGAGCCAATCACACTCCCTCTCTCTACTCCATCGGATGTACTCCTCTCTCGCCTACATACACCCAAAAACACACAAAACAGAGTAAGTTAGCATCCGAGTAATACTAGAAAAATCATGTAAACACGTAGAAATGCTAGAAATACAAACACAATCTCAAAAAAGGGTTCCTTTGCATTCTGTGCAAAACCACCACCCTGAGCAGAGGGGTGGTTTTATAAACCGCTTCGAAGGGCGGCGGTCATGTAACCACCGCCCTGGCCAGGGCGGCGGTCATGGTCCGAAAACCCACGCAGGTTTTAAAGGCTAAACAAGCCTAAAAATGTGAAAAATGACCCTTTTTCCTAAAAACGAAGCCTACCCAGTAGGCGCCCCCTAGATGGACCTTTTAACACTAGCATTTTCAAAAATGACCCCCCCATTGCAAAGTATTTAGCATTTCAAATTTAAAGGGGTAAAAACAATAAATTGAAGAAAACTAACCTGTGATCGCTGAGGGCGGTGTTCCGCACGTGGAGGCATGATCGCTATCTCGCTGCGGACATTTCGACTCTACTCACGCAAGAAACCGTCACCGTGGGTCCCAGAGCTCAAAATCAATCAAATCGACTCGCGCAAATGAATAGGAAAATGGGCCCACTTTCATATATATAGCACCCTAATTCGTTTTAAAAGACTTTTTTTCACAGTTTTGGAGCACCGACGGAGGTAAGTTCTTATCCCCGCACAAATGGTACGTTCTCATTCCCTATTATTTTAGCGTTTATTTTCCAAACTATCGTGTCTATCTGCACTTGAGTTCTCTTTTTGTTTTGCAGGTAGCAGGAATTTTGGATGGCGTCATTTCAACACACGGACATATCAGGTATAACTTCTAACTTCCCATTTCGGGACCGCCATACTCAGACCCACCGTTTTACGCCTCTTCATGGCTAAAATGCTTCTCCGAGGGGGCAATATGTACGTACCCAAAATTGTAAGGTACTGATCGCGAACAACGTAACAAGTGCCCCAATGATGATACAGGTCTCCTCGCAAGGTGTTCGGGATCCGAAGAGCTCTCCAAGTGTGCATTAACATCCCGCATGCCCCGCTTAGCCCCCGCGTGCTTTATTTTTTTCCTTTTCCCTCTTTTCTTAGCCTTTTTCTCTTGAAACCACGAAACCGCGCCCGCCCGCCTCGGCGGTGGTGATCTCATGAACCGCCGCCCCCGCTTAGAGCGGCGGTCCTTTACGCATTTTCCAGAAAGCTCTTTTTACACGACTCACGTAAATTCAACGATTTACCAGCTTTCTTTTACTACCATGAGCTTGCATTTATGATTCTGGTTCCCTGGAATAGTGTTTTGCCATTGTTTATAGTTTAAGAGTTCTATTTGGCTTTTACCTTGGGTAAATGCAAATGATATAATAGATGGATTGTGCTCAAGCAAATGGCCCTCAATTCACCTCTCATTTCTCTCATTTCATTTCAGTCTTTTAGTTTGCTTAGATTTCATAGTTTAGTTCATTACATGCTTAGTTAGCATTGTTTTACTATTAGTAAGCCACATATCCATCTTGTGCAAGCATTGTTGTTATTTCATCCAATCCATTGGAGTAGAATAGCTTAGGAAGCCATTAAAGTTGCAGGTTTTTCTCCTCAAACAGATAGTTTCTGTGTTCTGACGCTTTATGTTGCATGACTCGCAATAGATCCCACTAGGAATTGCATAAGCCAAGCTCTGTACTCTTGCGCTATCCCTCTCCTACTCGCATTGTATTCAGTCTGTATTCTGAGCTGCCTTTATCCCAATACCTATTTCTGTTGATGCTAGCATTACACGCTTTTCTGGATCCACGTGAACACGAAGGAACGAGGAGATCACACTGAGGGGACAAGATCACACACACCATCGGATTCGCCACTGTTCTATAGAATCCAGGTTCTAGCTTTCAAAGTTATAGTTAGAATCATATCAAATAGAGTAGTTAATTACTTTATTTTAGTTAATTCTACTCTCGATATTGCCAGGGAAGCTGTGGGGATTGATAGTTTCTGAGAAACTATGATTCATTCCTCACTTCTGAGGTAGGATCGAGGGTCTTACAAATAGATTAGGAAAGCTATTTTATTGTTTAGAATAGATCTACAAATTGCACAGACAAATAGCTACACTCGGCTATTTTATTTGTTTTAAATTATTAGTTTAAGCTGTCAATTCTAGATACCTTAATAACTGCTTTCTTAAATTCATATAGTTTGTCAGAAAATACAAAAATAGAGAAATCATATATGCTATAGATATATTGCAAATAGTTAATTTTCATTTTACTACAGTTCGTTTTACATTGTTGCTTTTGTATGACAATCACGGGACCTAGGGAGCCCAGAGAATACGTATTCGAGCCAATCGTGCCTCAGCCCAATCTCATCACAGCAATAACTGATATAGACCAAAATCTTAGGATTCAAGTCTTCCGAACGACGGTAAGCTTGCAACAAATCAATTCCCAATTGAACGGGTTAAACAGAGAAGATGACCAAGCACACACGTTTTGGTCAAATCAGCCAAATTACAGATTACCCTAGGTATATATGACTGTAGGAGGATTAGAAAGAGAACAAACCTTTGGTTGTGATCCTTTGTCCCACAACCAAAGTGTGAGAGATACTCTCACGATATGATACCAGCTTTAAGGATCCAAATCAGACGAACGCCTGTGAGATATTATGAGAAAATCACACAGTTATTGAGTCTAAACATAGAAGCTGAAAAAGCATACGATTACTGGATACTAGGGATTAGGACTTGATTCCACGCATGACCATAGTAGGTCCACAACAACCGCGAGTCTACGGTTGTGACCCACAAATCCCACAGCCTAACGAATCCATAGGTGAATTAGACATGGATACTGGCCTACGCACACTAGTATTCCGATCCACTCCATTTCCACCTATCATCGTTTAAAAATTATCTTCGCTAGACACAACAACTAACAGAGCTAGAGAATTATGGACTAGGCCAGAGAATCGTCCATAGAATTAACTATATTCATCATCCACCTTATGACCCTGTCTGGAGAAATACACGAAACTATCCCGGGTCATTTTCCACGTATTCCACAACCAATAGACCGAATCACGCCAGAGCTCGATATTGATTGGAGCCTTCGAGCAGTCATCCTTGCTGATCGATCTATCACACCAGTTCAGGTTAGAAGGGCCTTCCTTGCCTTAGATTCACAAATTCCACTAGTGCGTATTGAAGACATTAGATTACCTAACTAGGTTGTCTGCATTCCATACATATTCCATCCTCACCGGCTGTCTCGGCACGACCTCGGGAGGTCGGGTACGCGGAAGAGTTACTTGTAGATTCCCATGCTCGCTTGTCGCTTTTCAGCGTACAGTTCCAAATGTCTTTAGTAGCCTGAACCTTGCATTTAAAATATCTCCACTATCTAGAGTGACAACTTGTGAGAGTTAAATTTTGTTGCATTGATCATATTTTCTCCAAGGTCTTATTCATAACCTCACAAAGAATGATATCTACATCTCCTCCATAAACAACAAAGCTATGAAGGGTCCTCTCACCATGGTTGAAAGGCACAACCATAAAGTAGTGAGGATAGATCAAATCCTCTTGAGGGTGCTATCCATTTCTCCACATCCGAGTGACAAAGGGCCGCTTAGATCCCATCCCCACTAAAAAAAGACCCACCATGATCTATCTATCCTTGAGCTTCCCACAATACTTGTGATGCTACTTAGACTTTGAGGGAGAATCAATTTGGGTAGCAATAACAACTACAAAAGTACAAAATGATTCCATGGAATCTAAATCTTTCATTGACACATTTTCAAAATCCCTTCAAAGTAGTTGTAGCTTTGTGGTGGTTACTTTCTCTTTACCTTGATACACAACTTGGAGAGTATCCCATGCTATTTGTGTTTCGCTGGTTGCTCCCACTCTAGGTAGGATGCTTTCATGCATGGCTTGATGAATATAGAAAAGAGTTTTTCCATATTTCTTTCTTAATTCCTTCAAAGTGTCTTTCTTTGCTCGTGAGAGTGCATTATATGATGTTGCATCTATGGGTTCTGTACCCATTCTCTCAATTTCCCACACATCCTGGGATCTGAATAGTGCCTTCATGGTTAATGACTAATACTAAGTAATTATTTCCTGTAAATTGTGGTGTCTGAAATTTGTATATAGATACAAAGTTTAATGGATACTTTGGGTAATTAGTTTAGAGTGACTCATTAACTCGATAGAGATTCCCCATCAGCCCTTACATATTTATTAATTTTTGCAAGCCTCCTCTTTAAATAAATCAACAACCTGCAAAACTCTTGAACATATTTCAAACATTTTTCATACTACAATTTAATCGAATTAAATCCCATGTCATGTTCTTAAATATATGACCTCAACATAAAAGGGATATTTTAGATACTATGAAGGGATATTTCCTATGAAATATTTGTGTTTCCTTCGACACAAAGTAGTTCTCATATATGGGATGCTACGTTAAGTCACATCAAATCCAAATTATCCTGTTAGAAGAATAAATGGTTATAAAAAAAATCAGCTTTTTTTCTTAGTTCTCCAAGATATTCTTATTTACTTGCATGAACTTCTTCTGATACCTCAACAAATTAATAAATAACATCTATGTTAAATTTCTCATTAGGGACATGGGACACAATATATTGATAAATATTCATGGGGAGTTATTAGTCTTTTACTGCCACCCATTAGTGGTAATCTTCAAGGTAGATAACATCCATGACCAGAGATGGTTGAGGGCTATGGATGTGAATGGAAGCCACATCCTTGCTAAATGTGTGCAATTGAGAGATCCAAAGTTTGAAATATAAATTTTAAATGTTTATATCTTCCATTTATGGAAGCCAAAGATCAAGTGTCCTAATGTTGAAACCAAGAGCCAAATCTGAATTCTCTTACCATGTGGTGCGATAAACCCTCTTTGGCCCTTAAATATTTGCAAGACCTACTAGTGGAAATTTTAGTCACATCGGAGGTAATTTATTTACTCAAGTAGTAGTAGAGTTCCAATTCTCAAACCTACACTCATCAACCTCAAAAAGAAACTCGGCTTATAAAAAAATGTCTATAACTTATGGTGGCAGAGGACCCTTAAAATTAAGATCTTAGATGCTAAGGTGATGCAGGAAAACTTGTAGCTCCACAATGCTACCAAAAGACTTCATAAGTCTAAGCTACGTTGAAGAACAAAATCAGATTTGAGGGTTTCAATTCTTAAATCTGCTACTCTTCAACGTCAACAAGCGGCTTGAATTTATGTAGAAACGTCTAAACCTCACGGTGACCCCAATCATAAAGGAATTATACAAGATCCTACACATTAAGAGGTTATTAGCTGAGCTCCAAAACTATTAAAAGAGGAGCTATGAAAGATCCTGGTAGTAGCAGTTGGAAAGGATAGGAAATAATGGAATCGAGGGTTCCAATTCCTAAACTTGTTGCTCGTTATCCTCAGTAGACAACTTGGTTCAACGAGGACATATAATTGGAAATTGAAAGAATTGCTCTTGAAGATTTAGAATCATCTTGTGATTTCAATTAAAAAGATATGGTCTAATGAAGGCCTCAATCCAAAGTTTAAAACTAAGTTGAAGATTGTATGGGATGTCCATGAAATTAAGAAGTGAAGATTTCTACCTATGGGATCAAAAACATTTAAAAATCTGCAAATAAGAGTTTTGATTTAAATTAGTTTATTGGAAGGAGTATTACTCCATCATAATCAATCCAACATAATCAAATTTGAACCATTGGGTTGGAAGGAGTATTTTATTCTTGATGATGAAAATAATAGTTTGATTTACAAAAAGATGAAAATAACGAGTGATTTACAAAGATGAATCATAGTAAATATTGATTCCTTAAAGTCTTGATAATTTGATACCAACAATGTTATCAAGACTTCTATTGTGACCTTGTATATGAATATCATGAATTGGATATTGAGGCACCAGGATGATTTCTATTTGTTGGACCTTTGGGAGTTTCAAACTAATTAAGTGATCTAAAATGAATAAATTGACATTCGTAAAATATGATTCATCAACTTCACATTCAAACCAAACCCACAAATACTAAAAATCAATAAGTCTAAGATCAAAACCAGTAAGACAAGACAAGGCATGGATTAGACTTTCTGATGGAGAGAAGAAAATAAACTAGAAAAGAGGCCATGGGGAATGTATGCACCATGAGGGAACCCCTTGGCATTTTCATATTAATGGAACAACACCTGATAATTTTCTCATGTGCTGAACTTGTCACCCAACAATTTCATCACCTTTCCTTTCATTTGCTTTTCCATCTTCAAAATTTTTCTAATTTTCAACTATCCTTTGCTATATATTTTTCCATTTATCATCAAGGTCAACCCCAACACATGGCTTGCATTTTACATATGCCTCATATTGATGCAATGATTCATCACTATGGTAATCTTGTTATGGATACAAAGCCACGATAATGGTGTCATCATTAAGTATGGGCTTCTACATATATTGATAAATCTTCATGGGGAGTTATTATTCTTTACCTCAGGTCATTACTTTTGATGATGGAAATCTTCAAGGTAGATAGCATTCGTGATCAAATTCGGTCGAGTGCTATGAATTTGAATGGAAGCCACATCCTTGTTGAGTGTGTTTCATAGAGAGATCTACATGTGATGAAATATAAATGTTAAGTGTTTAAATATTCCATTTACGGTAGTCAAATAGGATTTGACTCCACTTCAAGTGTTCTAACGCTACAAACCAAAAGCCAAAGTTGAAGTTCGTTACTCATCACGGAGATTTATTCCTAGACCAAATTGTATCAGGTGGCACGATAAACCCTCTTTGGAGCTCAAATATTTACAAGACTTTCTAGTAGAAATTTTAGTCTTATAACTTTTTGAATTTCCCTACTTTAGTAAGCCAATATAGTTTATTCAATTTTTACGCTCACGCATGCATGAAGGGTATTTTTATTTCTTAAAGTACATGAAGATAACTATCATAATTATCAATGAGGTTACTAAGATACTTAATAACGAAGATGATTTGAAGTTGGAACTAGAAAATGATGATGTGGTAGAGAAAACTAGAGATATAATAAAATATAAGAAAGGAGGGCACACCTTTTTGATTGCACAATATTGAGGACCAAGGAACACTTGAGTCGTCGGGCACAAATATTAACTTCTAATTTGTCTCGACACAAAAATATGGGTCAAGATTAATAAGAATTTTTTAAATATTGCTTTTAAAATATCAAAAGGGACTTGCTTTAACCTCTCCTACATACTACATAAGTCATTGAGAAAGATGAAGATAATACACATACAAATGGAGGTAAATTTATTCAAGGCATGATCCTCCTTCTTTTGGTCTTCAATTATATATATGTATCAAAGGGAAGCGGGAAACAAAAATTGGTTATCCCATAAACATCATTGGAGAAGTGATATAAGGAGTTCTTAGCCCTGTGACTTTGAACAATGCACACAAGGCTAGGCTTAATAATTGGATAAGGAATTTTAGAGGCACCTTCAAACAAAATGGATTTTACTGTAGCAATTTTGAAAAGAAATATAAGGGAAAGTATAATTTAGGCAATGATGCAACACTATTCTTTAGCGAGATTATAAATAAAGAGTGAATAACTATCTCCTTGAGCCAAGTTTCCCTTTGCCTACACCACTAATTATCTTTTTGATCTATGAATTGAATTAGGGATGAAAAGAAGTTAAAAATTGATGTGTTATGAATTTATGCAAACCCACATAACCTTTGCAACAAATACAAATATGTAGGAAAGAGTGCAAATGTAGAGACATCGAAAAAAATGTCTACACAATCAACCCTATACAAATTATAGTAGGCATGAACCGATGCAAAGATCATACAATAAATATAACCAATAACAACTATTATTAAAATCACTTATCAAAAATCACCAAAACTAACACTTTTACCTTGCTTCAAGTAGCCTAATTTTTCCTACAACCACCAATTTGCACAAAATAACTGAAACAAGAGTTAAACCTCTTCATACTTGTTAGATAACATCAATTCATCATGTTAGGCCACTTTACAAAGTTACATAAATCCATTTAGCATCATTTCCTTTGTAAACCTCTTTAAGTCCTTGTAGCCCTCCTAAGTGCCTTTTTCTGACAAAAACACAAAATACAAGGAATATTTCCTCACTAGTAAATTTTTTAGGAACCCATTTTATCTTTTTAGGTGTCTACAAAGTTTTATCAACCAACTTTGATCCCATAAAACTTATTCTCATCCTACCATTTTTCACCAGTCTTCCAATTAGCCCTAATTTTATATAAACCATTGTGTCCTGGAAGAATCCACCAACATTCAAGTAAATATAAATGGTGTTATGGATACCGATTTTCCTCCTCTTTCTTCATGTAACATTTTAAGTCTTTACTCTTAGTACGATTCAACCAACAACCATTTCCTCCTTTTAGGATTGACAATTAGATCTTTCTAGGGTTTTAAAGCAAATTTCTGGATTTTGTTAGTTTCCCCATGTTCTAACTCAACCAAAACCTTGAATCACCCAAAAATAACTTGCACAAATCCTTGTCAAGGTTTCATTACTCCTTTGTCTATCATTTTGCTAGATTTCCAACTTTGGGCTTATTGGCTTCTTGTTCTCCTTCAAGCACCAAATGCTCTCCAACTATATATTCCTCCTTTGAGTTTTGATTTGTTTTATTATTTATTTATCCTCACTCACCATCACCTCATTGTCTTACAATCATCATATTGACTCCCCTATCACTCATTTAATGCACTTATTGTTCTTTAGTTCTCTAGGTAATCAAGCCCTCAATGGAAAGGTACATGACAATCATTGGTATTTCAAGTTTAATGGCTTTCATCATTCTTTACTACCTTTCAAAGCTTAAATCACAATTTATAATGTCTCTAAAAAAATTCTCTAACATTTCATTGATGGTTTGTGCCTCAGAGTCAGTGTCACGCTTTTACTTACAAGACTGCATAGGAATATAGGACCGTGTTTGAGTTTCTCCTTTCCAATTATTTAGGTTCTAAGTTATACGATTTTTTCTTGTATCTCCTCAATCCCTATAATGATTTCATCACACCTTATCCTCACTTCCTTACCCCCTTTTCACCTTTATTCTAGCAACTTTTGCTCATAAACCCTTATGATACTTCAAACCCCAAATTGTCATAGTCTCATCTAGATGATTGTACCTTCAATTTTATTCTTCTTTCTACTTAGTGTACATAATTTTACAATGTTTATTATGATCCTATAAAACTTCTTAACACCCGTGTAAACCTCTTAGAATCCTGAATGACTCATCAAATCTTTAATTGTTCGAAAAAATGCTTCATCTCGCTTTTTAATACTGGAAACACACTACCATGATAGAGTTAGACAAATTTAACTCCAAACATTCCTTCTGATGGTTCTAAACTCCTTGGATAGTTTAAATGTATTTTATTATACTTGTTCATCAACTGAAACACCCTAAATTATTCTCTCCTTGGCATACAATCATTGTTCTTGATGTCCAAACATGTTATTGTTAGCATGAGAGGGAAGTTTCTTGTTTAATCCACTTAGTTATCATTCTTCAATAGTTTCTTGATACCCTAGTCTCCTTATGCCTTGAATCACCTTAATCATTGTTCTATCACTATGGTATAGATTATAATCATTCAACCACTTTTCATTGATAGCCAATAGCAATATTATAGTAGGAGGTTCCTTTTAATATACAAATAAGTGCATCGGATACATTACCCTTTTATTACCATTACTTAAATATAAAATGTGTTTCCTAAAGCCCTCATTACAAAGATGAATAGACATATAACAATCCAAATCTCTTTAAGGACATTCACATTCTTACCTCTCATATACTAAATTGCTATTTTTTGTTCTTACTAACTATCTTGTTGATGAACTCAAGACCCACATTACTTTTAAATGTCCTCTAAGGTTTGTACTAACCCTCTACACATATAATCAAACTTTATATGACATTCTAACATAATAATCAATCACAAAAACTTTCATTCAATGCACACAATACAAAAAAACCCTTATACACACATTTTCCACTCTAAGAAGATATTATTTGATCAAATCATGAGAGTTACACAACTTGATCCATAGGGATCTAGAAAAACACACCACTTCATTAGTTCCATCAGCACCAAGAAGGATAAATAAGAAAGATGAGTAAAATGAGGTAAATGGAGGTTTTTGAAGGAACCTTCCGGTTTGTGCGGCGCGTTGGTTTCAGAATTGCCGCCTGTAGGGGCGGCAGTCCTGAAACTTCCACCCGACATGGTGGCGATCCCAGACTGCCGGTCTACTCAAGGCAGCGGTCCTATTGATACAAATTTAGAACATAAAAGAAGAATAGAATGCGATTGGACGTGAACTTGAAGTTCCCATCCATGTCTCTTCCCTTCCATGCCCTTTCACATCCTCCAAGTACGGGAGGACATGAGAAGGCTTATAAATGCATGAAAGGAGAAAGAGTATGATCATTCGAAGATCCAGAGAGATCAAGAAGCGAGTTTAATGAGAGTAATGAGCATGATCTTCGGTGTTGCAATGGGATTCTAGGATCAAGGTGTAGAAATAGAGCAAGCAAGTAGTTGGAGATAAGGTTTACATTGTTGGTTTTTTTCATACTTATTGTAATTTGTAATTGTCTATATTAGACCAATAAAATTGGGAATAAAGAGCGAGTTTCCCTTCCCAACGGGTTTTCCTCCTCCATTGGAGGTTTCCGGTGGATAAAATTTTTGGTGTTGAAGTTTTGAATTCTTTCCTTATCTGCAATTTCCTTTCTATGGCACTAGATAATCAGTCACGAAGCTCTACTTTTTCAATAAAATCTGTCATTTTCCAAAGTTGAAAGTAGAACAACATAATTGTGTGATTCGTAGAGCTCTAAAGCGTTTTACAAATCATTTTGGTATCATAGCTGATTATATATCCAGGACTGTGGTATTCAATTCTTTCTTGTGATTTTGTATGACAATGACAAGGTCCAAAGGTGAAGAAGTTTTACCTTGCAAGCTAGATATTTCTACGAAGAAGTGGAAACAGAGAGTTCGAGCTCAAATGGAGGAAGAGAACTTGGTCCATAGAGTCGAGATGCTAGAGACCATGATGGATAGATTGCATAGGAAACAAGAAGAGCTTTCAGAAGATTCCATGGACTCGTGGTTTGAGCACTAGCCAAAAAATTTGGTATCGGAAAGAGCCACGAAGAGGAAGAATGGGAAGAGCATGAAGAGACACCAATTGTAAGCGAGAAGGTAAAATATGCACATACACCTTTTAAAGTTGAAACGAAAGTGGAAATAAAGAATTTTGAAGGACAAGTAGATGCAAAATTACTTGGATAAATGGCTAAAACAATTGGAAGTCTACTTTAGTGTGCATAATGTCACTGAGACACAAAGGATAACCTTTGCACGTCTCAAAATGGAAGGTCATGCTCTGGTTTGATTGGAAACCCATCTAGCCACTTGTCGAAGAAGAAACATCCTATAGTACGTACTTGGAAAGGTTTTAAAGAATTGATCAGAGCTAACTTCTATCCTATTGGCCATAAGACTAACATGATGATTAAGTGGCAATACTTTAGACAGGGCAGTGGTCAAAGCGTGCAAGACTACACTACGGAATTTTAGAGACAAGCCATGTTTCTTAATATGGACTTGGAGGATGAGGACATTCTGACCAAGTATTTGGGAGGACTTCACACTCACCTTCGGAGGAAGGTAATCTCCATGAAGCCCAAGGATATCAATGAAGCTTGTGTACAAGCATACTACATTGATGATGAGAAGAAGCAAGGAGAAATAGAGCCAAAGGGAGACTAGTCAACAGAATAAAAGGACATAAAATAAGGGAAGATAAGTAGAAAAGGTAAATGGAAAGGTAAAAATGTCGCTAATGCTTTGCATACTTGTAAAGGTCCTAAGAATTTCTGTAAGAATTTTGATGTAAATGGATATACTAACGCCACATGTTGGAAGTTGCATCCGAAATTGCACCCAAAACACCGAAATAACGATTCCAAGAAATCCATGGCCACCGTGTGAAGACAGAAAGAGAGGTGGAGACTAAGGATGATTCGAATGTAGATGAGAGGCTAGGATGCATGGCCACTAACATGTATGTGGCAGTAGAAGAAGAAGAGATGAGTAACCTATTTCAAATCATAATCCAAATCAAGAAGACTAAGGTAAATTCTTTAGTAGATTCTGTTTCTCCAAATAGAAAGAAGAATGGAATGAGAATGGACATGAACTTGAAGCGCCCACCATGTCTCTTCCCTTCCATTCTCTTTCATATCCTCTATTACACGGGAGGACATGAAAAGCCTATAAATGCATGAAAGGAGCAAGAGAATGATCATTTGAAGATCCGAGAGATCGAGAAGTAGATTTTAATGAGAGCGCAAGAGCATGATCTTCAAAGTCTTTGGAATGGAATTGTAGGAGCAAGGTGTAGAAACAAAGCAAACAAGTAATTGGAGAGAAGGTTTACATTGTTGCTTCTTTTCATACTTATTGTAATATGTAATTGTCTATGTTAGACCAATAAAAGTGGGAAGAAAGAGTAGTTTCCCTTCCCGACTGTTTTCCTCCATTGGAGGTTTCTAGGATAAAATTGTTGGTGTTGAAGTTTTGAATTCTTTCCTTCTCTACAATTTCCTTTCTATAGCACTAGATAATCAGTCACGAAGCTCTAATTTTTAAGAAAATCTGTCATTTTCCAAAGTTGAAAGTAGAACAACATAATTGTGTGATTCGTAGAGTTCCAAAGTAGAAGTTTACGGATCATAACTTCTTGAGCCCTAAGGTTCGATACAAAGTTCCACCTCAAAAAAATAAATTCCCTCAACTCTCTCTCTTATCCAATATTCGAATACATGATGAATTCCTATACAAAAATGAGAAGAAAAATGAGACACTCGTTAGGGCTTCTCCACCACTATTCCAACTAGACAAGGCTAACTCAAGATGAGTTAAAGCCTAGGTAAGGTGAGAGAGTCATGAAAAAGATGGAGTAGATGTCTCACAATCTTTATTACATCAATTATGAGTTTTTACAAACACCTAGGACTAAAACACCATACAACTTAATTTCAAATATTCAAATTGTACATTTGGAGGAAAACTCCTTATTTTCCTATAGAGTCCAAATGGACTAGAAGATGCTATAACCATATTAAGTGGACCCTACATACCCATATCACCTAAGGAAAAAAAAAAAAATCAGACTATTTACAAGATGCTCATGCATCAATAACCATGTAGTAAAGTTGTTCTACTACTTGGAGCCCAAGAATAAGAAGACTAGCTAGGAATATTAGGTTGAGGAGGCTATTGAATAAATACATGTGCCACCAAAGAATACAATTAAAATGCCAAAAGCGACAAAGGGGGTGAAAAGAATTTTTTTTTTTGGAGTGCCTCAAACCATTCATGAACATCCTAAAGAGGAATAAGAGGAGGATGATTGAAAGAATGTGCTATTAGAAAAAAGAAATTTCCAAGGATGAGCACTTGCATGACTTTCCATGCCCATCACACCTTCCATCGGGACAATAATAAGTGTCCCATATACAAGTAGTGTAGGGCCAAATATAGGGTTGGAAGAAAAGGTTGTGCCCACACTTATGGAAAACGACATTGAATTTAGTCAAAAATATGCACATACCTCTGATGAAGGAGAAATAATTGAAACTTGTGTGTCAACAATTACTACTCCTATAAGGGAACCTTCCATAACATAAGTCCCATGAGCATGGAATTCGATCTCGAAACTAGTAAAAATCCTAAGGAATCTAATGTTGAAATATCCACACCTCCCAAAGATGCCTCCATAAATCATTTATGTAGAAAATGAAGTTCATAAATAAAATATATAGAGGAAGAGGAGAGATTAGAAGAAGAAGAGAGAATATATGAAGAAAAATAAACATGTAAGGAAGAAAGTGGTGAAAGCATAGAATAAACACATAATAATGAGGAATAAAATAACCCTAAAGATACATGCACCAAAGTGATGAAGAAGAGGAGGATGAATAGTGCCATAAAGAAAAGGGAAAGGGCACATAATATGAAGAATAAGAAGAGATGGAGTATGATGATAGATGAAATTCAAAGAATCCTCACTTAGGATTATCGAAGGGTAAACCATATAACCAATTGTTTTATCGAATTTCCTAAAGGATACACTCGTGACCATAAAGTTAAAAAAGTTGTTATCTTTCACTCTAGATGCACTTGCACGAAAAAGATCCCATGTTTGAAATCACCTATGCTACCCTACCTAAAGTTCTGGAAGGAGTTGCAACACAAGAATATGTGGCCCTCGTAGATACATTCCAAATGTCTAAAACACGGGTAGGGGAAGTGCTGCTCAAAATTTTTACGGAAGTTATTTAATAAAACCTCACAAATAATGTGGATAGCCACTTTCGGTGAAGAAAGGTGGATGAGATGACCAAGAATCTCCAAGAAATAAATTAAAAAGTTAAGCAACTTGGTTAGAGAGCATAAATATTGATTAGGAAAACATATGCATGATGATCAAAAAGTGACACATTTAAGCAAACCGATTGTCACCAATGAACCCGAAATTCTAAAGGAGTTTAATTAGAAAAGGGAGGTGTAGTAGAATTGGAGTAATTGGTTATTTTACCACTTAAGCAAATGGAAGTAGACATAATTGATGGAAATACGTATGTACAATAAATTAAGGGAAAAATAATTAAGAAAGAATTCTTTGCATCGAAAATTTGAAGACTCATGCAAACTTGGCCACAAAAATTGGAGAGAAGGCCCCGCATGTGGAAAATTTAGTCATGGTTTTTTTCAAAAACTCCAAGATTTTTTATGCATGCACTCTCCCCAAGGTGCAAAAAATGTTCCTTAGCTTGATACAAGTTGATAACAACGACGGTGTAGAGACTTGCCACCACAAATTTCTTCAAGACATAATTTTTTTAGAAGAATATATAAACATATAAAAAGCAAAAACCAATAAATGATTGACAAGGGTGAGCAATTTTACTTCTAAGGAATAAGGTGAGGTTGAAAATGCAAGCAATGAGAAGTTGCAAGATTTACAAGAAGATGCGCTTGAATCTCAAAAGAGAACAATATCCCTAAAGGATCTTGCCACGTGTGTTTGACTAGTTGCCCCCTTCCTAGAAAATGCCTTAAACCAATGAAAGACACATGAATATTTATTAAGATAGGAGGTCTCAAAATTATTTGAAAAAGTAGATAAAGTGTTACTATAGGGAAAACAATGAGATTAGTGTGAAGTGATGTTGAGCCCCTAAATTGTTATACATTTATTGGATAAGTCCTATATTAGGAAATTATTTTGTATTCTTTCATATTCTTTGAAGCACACATATTTAGGGGAAAGAGTACAATAGTAGCACACATATTTTGCGATAAGGTAGAAGGAAAATCCAAATGCAAATACAGAACATGAAGGCAAAAATAGATGCATGAAGATATAAAGGAAAGGGAAAACACATGTGTATGGTTGAATCGATAGGGAAAATGCATGGGCAATAAATATTGACGCACTAAAAATAGTTTAGCTAACTGTAGAAAAGTAACTATAGTTCTCATTGCATGCATGTCAACATAAAGAAGGTGACATGCAAAAAACTAGTTGAGAGAGTAAAAACGTTTCCAATAATATCCCAAGGGGCATGAATAATAGAGGAGTGGATATTTAGAGTAGAAAAACTTCTAAAAGACCTTCATGCATGAAATGAAATCAGGATATGATGAAGTGTAGAATAAATTCTGCCCCTAAGTAATAGTTAGTTGTTATAATCTGTTCTTTGACTAGTGAAGGGAAGTCCCCACTAGTATATATACCCCTTGAGGGATCGTTTAGAGAGAGAGAGAGAGAGAGAGAGAGAGAGAGAGAGAGAGAGAGAGAGAGAGAGCTTATATGTAATCTAGATTGGAGCTATGAATATGGAGTGAAGGATTATGGATTCATTGTGTTTCTCTTATACGCACTAGTATGTGCATGGTTTATGTTATGTTATTGTTATTATGTTTTAAATTTTTCTACTTCTATTCTTTTATATGCTTAAATAATTTATACCAATGCCAAACATGATGGGTATCGAGAACTCTCTCGTGCCGTGGTGAGCATGCTAAGGTTTCTACCTTAGTGTGATAGGCACATGTAAGAGTTGACATTCTTATTTTGTGCACGTTAGGATGGTAAGGTTATATGGGTGTTAGTATGATTTAGTAGGTGAAACTAGACATGAAACACAATGGATGTGAAATTTGATTTAAATTTTGATACCACTTGCTAAGTTCCAAATACAAAAAAACCGAAACTAAAAAAATATAGAGTAAAAATTGTAATAAATGGAAAGTTGGGAGAACATGTTTCCCTAAGGGTGAATTTCAATTTCAAATCCAAATTTTACAAAATATATCTTAGATAAGGACAACATCTTCTCGCATTACGTATTTAGGTATAATAAAAGTAAGCTATAGTCTTTACGTATATTTCCCCATTTTTATTCAAACCATCAAAACAATAACTAACCCAACGCATGACCTAAATCTTCATTAAATCTTGTCACAAAATTATAAAATAGTAATAATATTATTATTTAACTAAAGACAAAAGTATATATGTTATGTTTAGGTACAATACAACTAGATTTCTCATTATTTTTATCAAACGTTTCATTGTTGATTAGATCTCCACAATTTCTATTATTATATGGATGAAAAAACTTTCAACCTTAAAAATTCAATCTCTACTATCTTAATTTTTAAAATCAAAAGAAATTGCAACTTTTACAATAAAATTGAAGTTAGGAGTAATTAATTTATTGCTCTTTCCTTTATGTCAATAATTGATCAAACATTGAAGCGATATGCAATGTTCGCCTTACAATTTATTAGGAAATATGGTATAAAATGAAAAGTAAAAGGTTATTGGAAAACAAACAATCTTAATAAAAGTGCTAGAACATGGTCAAACTATTACATCATATGCACCAAATATAAACATTAAATGTAAATGTGTCCAACCTCAAATTAAACCAAAAAATATTGAAAAAAACATTACATGGATAATAAATCTACATTCTAACATATATAACTTTTCAAAATTAGAATTCACTCTACCAATTAAAAGTCAAGAATTTTAAATGTTTAACAACCAATAGCACCCAAAATAATATCATAATAAAATACGAGAAGTCTTCAACCCACTATGTGAACTTTTAAATAACTCTACTACAATCTTATCATACACAATATTTCATTCATCATTTATCTTCACTTGTATATGTGTTTTTACATGTGCAATCACGGGTAAAAACACCCCATTAGATAGAATTGTGTTGGAATGTGGGAAGCATTATGAGAAGGTGGAGTAGAGTCTTTGAATTGCATGTTTCTAGTGTACTTGTGTAATTTTAATTGTCAAAAATGTGCATTTTAATAAATTTTTTGGTGGTATTTCTTTGTGTTTCACTCACTTTATTCTTTGGTCTCCATGTTATCTCTTCTAATTCGCTCTCTTTAATCATTTGGAGATTTTTAAACTTTTCAAAGGTATTGAATAGGATACTTATCCATTCAAAATAAATACGAAAGCTTAATTATTGTTTCTTGAATGTAACAAGTGTTATGTAAGAATTATAGAAATCATCACAATGCTTATTGTAGCATAGAAGTTTATGTTACAGACACATTGCATTGCATTTGTTTTTGTGGATGATATATTAAATTGTAATTATTTGTGTATTATTTTTTTGATATTGTATAATTGTGAGAATTTGAAAAATATCAGTATGGTAAAATGTATATCTCAAAACATATAATTTTTCACACAAGTTCTAAATTTGATGCCCACATAGAATCATATCTATAAAGAAAACTGATTAATCTAAATAAATATTTAGTATTACTAAAGATGTTTTTAATAAACAGGCACACCAAACCTAATCACAAGAAACAAGAAACAAGTGACATGAATTTTTCGATTCAAAACAAAAACAAATAAACAGCTAAAATATAACGGCCACATGATCTGAAATAGAAAAGCTGTTCTTTGATATTTATACAACATTCTGCAACTTAATATTTACTGTAATTATTAAGTTAAAAAGAAATTCTCTGCCAACGGTTAAATGAATTTCATTCGATATCAAGAAATGATCAAACGGTTAAATGAATTTCATTCCACAGCAAGCTATGATCCAACGGATACAGGAATTTCTGTCGACATCAGGCTATGTGAATTCTTAAATAGCCAAACCCTAAATTTACTGGGCTATGTGAATTCTTAAATAGCTTTGTACGTGTATCTTTCTGCTTTTCAAACTTCAAACCCTTTCCAAAAGAGACAGGCAACAATGGACATCCTTGGGTCATAGTTTTGAATCCACAGATAAGCAATCGGGTATGTGGTTCTTCGTTGGTGATTATGAAAATTATTTTGTGAATACTTATCTATTTACAGACTGTAAACATGAAATGTTTCAAGGGAGAATTTGAAGCTCGGATAAAAGTATGTTGCTCAATTATTTAATGTTTTAGAGAGTTTAATTAGTAACCTGAATCTTGATTGGTTTTAACAGGTTCTGTGTTTTTGCATAAACTGGAATATCATTTTGGAAATGGTTTTATGTGATGAATACTTGTCCCTACATATATGCATTAGGTTCTTATTGTACAAGATGTTTTCACATTTGAGTAACCAATAGTAGGGGAAAACTAAAATCTCCATATTTAAGCTTCATATTTATTCACCACCTCAGACATCTGGATCTGTTGGATCTGTAGTTGTGACTTATTCCTTTGATTTGAAGTTTAATGCCTCCATTTTTACTGAAATTTCCTTCAAAATGGTTTTCAGTGACAATGATGTTTACTGTTCAATCTTGGTGCCAAAACATACCAAACATACTATATGATGTTTACTGTTTACTGTCCCAGTTTACTGTTCCCATTCAAACGAGGTTTCAAGATTTCTAGGCAAGATTACGGAATTTATTTCAGTATTATGCAACCATATTCTTCATAAGTTTTAGCTTCAATTCTCTCCAAACCTTCTAGGCATTAACATACAAGTTCTAGTGTTCTTATTCCTTCATACACAGTTTTAAGTCAAAACAGAGTTTGTAGAATGAATACCATCATGGAATTTTTCAATGACAGGTTCTATTTTCCTTATACATCCTTGTACTCCTCCACCTATCTCAGTAGTCTACAAAGGAAAGATTCAATACCTTCACCAAATATCAACATTCTAGACCTTCCACCTGTGCTTGTACAGTTGAGGACTGACAAACTGTACCCTTACACACTTAATGATAATTTTGTCTTTCAATCTTCTGACAACAAGAACAATCGATGAATATTCATTTCCCCGGCATTTCCAAGGTGGATAAGAAACATTGAATAAATTATGAACATTGTTTAGCTTGTGCAAACCCTCATCAATTACCAACACTGTACATAACAGAGAAGACTGAGTTCAATACCCTAGTGTCTCAAAACTCCTTTTTCAAGACACTCTACAACTCAAGGAAACCTCCTAACACCTCTCTAATTCCTTTGACACCAAGAAGAATCAAGATTTAGTGCTTTGGATTGTCAAAATATCCTTTTATACTGAGATCAAACCCTAGGACTGTATCTTACCCGTGAGCTTCTCATTGATTACTAAATTTAATTTCTTCTTTCTCCAACTCTATCAAGAATCACAGAAATCACCAAGACCTTCATGCATGATTATCAACATTATATTTGTTTAATTCATTCTTGAAGATTGGAATCATACCGTCAAACCTGCATACTGCTCGATTCTTAGCAAATCCTTGAATCACTGCGGAAATCCTTTAATTTACTAACCTTACCATCCTGAAAACACACTTACACATTCAAATATACCAAATATACTGTTCCATACCAAATATACTTATATGATGTATATGCAGTTTTGAGACCCAATTTTTTTTTATCTTTAACAAGTCGTCTCAACATATTTGATTTTGTTAAAACATTTTTTTGTGAACTGTCTAGCTAAGATTTGATGATAAGTCTCCATTTGTTTGGTTTCAAGACTTAGGTTTATATCACGGATTCCAATACCTTTTTCAAGTAACTAAAATATTATAGTATTTGACTTATTATTTATCTTCATTTTTATTTGCATTTTTACACGTGTAATCACTAGTTTGCATTTTTAAATGTGCAATCACTGGTTGGCCTGAGAACATTTTAGTATTTCAGTTATTATTTATCTTCAAAACACTTTCAAGTTAGAAGCGATTAGATATAATTTTATTAGAATGTGGGAAGCATTTTGAAAAGGTGGAATAGAGTCTTCAAGTTGCATGTTTTTGGTGCTTCTGTAATTGTTATTCACTTGTTAAAAATGGGCATTCTAGGAACATTTCTTGCTGTATTTCTTTGTGTTTCACTATATTTATCCTTTGTTTTCTGTGTTATGTATTCTACCTCTCTCTTCATGATTTGGAGATTTCTAAAGTTTTCATCTGAATAGGTTATTTAACTATTGAAAAGATATAAGAGAACTTAATAATTGTTTCTAGAATGTAACTAGTATTATAAAGAAATTCACTGACAGAGAGTTTCCTTTGACATCAGGTTCATGTGGTGTAGACTTATTGCTGCAAAGGGATTATTTTTTCTGCTACTGCAACTCATTGCTACGAAGGGACAATGGGAAGAAAAGCATTAGCCGTTGAGTATATTCCTAAGAATGCCAAACACAAGCATCATTTCGACATTAGAATCGCTGGAGTCTTTTAAGAAAGCATATCAGATTTCTCAGATATGTGGTGTTCCATTCTCTCTTGCTGTTGAAAATGAAGACGGGATGCTCTATTGTTACAAAAACAATCTTGATATTTCTGGCAGCCTTTGTGATGCCCAACGATCGCCCGATAAGATAAAATTGTACAATCCAGAGACGAATAAATTTGATTTGAAACAATCCATCCCCAATTTGACATCTTCATGTGCAGATGGGTCTGATGAAAGGAAGGTTGCTGCCCTTATTTCTGAGTTAGAAAGGGAGATCGCTCCAAAACAGGTAGAGGAGTGGCCATTTGGTGATTTGCCTTCTTTGGAGCCATTTGGTGATCTGCCTGCTTTGGAGTCACTTGATGATCTGTCTTTTTTGGAGCCATTTGATGAGCTGCCTTCTTTGCAGTCATTTTATGAACTGCCTGCTTATCTGCCTTCTTTTTCCCACCATTCTGGAAAATTATTGTAGCAGAGCTCTGCAAATTATTGTACAACATTCTGGAAAATTATTTTGGCACAGTATTGAAAATATTGTAGTTCTAAATTACCATAACAGAGTTATGGAATTATTGTATTCTGGTGAAAATTTCTGTGGCATACTCTTAAAAATTACGGTAGCAGAGTTCTAAAATTACTGTGGCTTACTGTAACAGAGTAATACATCATACTAATTACTGTAGCAGAGTTCTAAAATTACTGTGGCTTAGTAGTTCAGGATTTACCATTATAATACATCCATATTCCTTGAAAATAGATCCAACATTCAATCATGTGGCGGATATCTAACATTAGTTAATTAAATAATGTTTACCTTGGTCTGCCCCAGAAGTAGAAGTACAGGTTGCTGTCAATGCAAAGAGAATGCTGAATGTTACCTGCAAAAGTCACAGTCTAATCAGTCTTTCAACAGAAAGTCACAACTTTCATCCTTCTAAAATATCTAAAATTAATCTCTTTTACTAGCAGGGAGAAGCTATATATTGATAAGTAACATCCAAGATAACATTCAACGAGAGAGAATCTAAAACATACTGCAAGAGGTGCTCCAAGTGCTGCAAAAACTGCCAAAGATGCAATTTTAACAGCACTAGAAGGAGATGCAGGTTCATGAGTTTCGGCAAGTTTGGTGATTAGAGAAGTACATGCAAGCAAAATGCACAGGAACAAGTTTGCTATTGGCCACAATAACTTAGAGCCTAGCCTTCGAGCCAGATACCAAAGAAGTTGCCCCAAGCATTATTGAATTTAACATTAGGCCAAACGATCCTGCTCTATCACCTTTATCATACAAAGTTGGTAATGGTTTCCCTCTATAAAATTCTCCACTGATGCAGAGCTATATATATTTGATCAAACTTTCAATCAATAAGAAGAACCAACCATTGACTTACCCACAACTCTGCAAGGGAGGATCTCTCTCAGGATGCCTATAATGGCTCAATTCATGTAATAATTGTCATATTACCACTTTCAGTAGCTTACTCAGCATTAGTACCCTGTCTATACCTTGTTTGAATGCCCATTTAACCCTTAAGATGATTATACTTCAAGAAACTTCATGTTCTCTTACCTTGTTCAACTTCCTCTTCTTGCTTCTCCACTAGCTCTTCATCCAAGACAAGTAACTTTTGGCTCTTAGCCTCCACTGACCTCTTTTAGGCATGTAACCTGTTTCTTGCTGATTCAAAAATGAGGTTAGATCCAAACACTAAACTTGATACAAGAAGCTCAAATACCAGACTTTGTCTTTCTTGTCACAATTGCCGTTCTAGTGCTATTAAGAATAGTATTTTGTTTTGTTCATGGATAGACCCATCTAGGGTGACCCACAACAAGTTGAGCACATTTTTAAGAACCCTTTATTAACTTCCTAGTGTGCCCAAATTTTCATGAGCTAACTCATTATAAATTTCTCCCAATCATCTCATCTCCCTTTTTAGCCTAATGGCCTCATCCTGCTCCTATACTCTGTCAGGTATAACTCCCTCCCCAAGAGGTTCTAAAACACACGTAAGACGTTTTCAAGAACCTATTTAAGTCTTCTTTCTGTGTGTTAAGTCCCAAGATTTGATTCTAATTCAAAGCCCTAGCTGCTTTGCAAAGTAGACCTCCCAATTAGCCCTTTCACTGTTTCCTTTTGCACTGTCATGGACTGTCATTAAAATCTCAAATCTCCACCCGTGAAAACACAGTTTTCCTTTCGAATATGTTTGTCTAACATGCCATAATGATTTCCAGCAAGTTTCACAAATTTCTCATGGCTAGTTTTGGCTTACAAGAAATCAAGGTTTTGGCTTACAAACCCTAGTTATGTTCTGTAGCACCCCGACAGGCTTTAAAAACTAATGTGTTACCTCCCATGCAACTTCAAACCTCTAATTTTGGTTTACGGGTCTGTTTTTAAAATTTCTTCAACCCTGAACTGACAGTAACACGTGATAATGAGATTAGAATTATAAATCAGCAAAATCCTTCATTTCATGTGTGTGAAAACTGGGGTTTCTCCTCCTTCAGAGTTGCTAGATCCAAATATGGTTTCTATCATTACTGTTAAGGTTTCTTAAGGTTATTCTAAGCTTGAACACGTTACTCCAACCTTTGCAGCTTCTTGTATTTGCTCTTTTCATCTATAACTCATTTCCGTTAGTCATTCAGACTCCAATCACACACACAGTCAGTTTTTAGAGGAATGTTTATACAAACTATAGTAAGGCTTACCAATATATGCATGCAGGAAGTTTCACAGTATTATATTCTTCTTGTCACCATTACAGAGCCTCGTTAATTAGATTCAACACTACACTCACAACATTGGAAAGATTCAACACCCAAAATTCAGAGTAACACTATCACACCATGCACTTACAAACCAGAACCTTCCAATTTTCTCCTTGAAGCTCCAACATTTTCTTGATGACCATTCAAATGATAGCACTAATCAATTACAAAAATTGATGATTATACTCCTTACAAGACAGTTACCACTCAAATTGCGACCTTTCAAGTCCTTCACTCTTATGAATAACTTCTTGAGACAACATCATGGTTATCATGACTTGAAGAATTAGACTCTTAGACACACTCACTATGACCCTTAGACCCCACTAGGACTTATTTCATGACTTAAATCCCTAAAATACCTACAAAACAACTTATAACCCTTAACTCTTATCAAGATTAGCCTTAAAATTCAAATTCACATTTTTTGGAGGGAAAATATAGAATTTGAATTTGTAAAGGACTCACAACCCATTCTAAATGACTCCATAGGACCTCATAAACCTACAAACAAGTTTTCAAACCAAACTTGATGCTGGCTGACCCTATTTACATATCAGGAGGATGCTCTTGCATCATCCACCCATCCAATATGTGTCAAAGAGTAGGAATGGAAACCATGCAAGCCAAGTCAATGCAGTAACAAGAAGTAAATACAACATGGGAGGAGGGAGATGTCTGAAAGCGCTAAATAGCTCCCATATAAATGCTTCTTGTCATTCTTCAATAGCCTCTTCATCATCATTATCGTTGTCGTCTTCATTGTCATCAATTGGATTGCACATATTCCCTCCTACTACCTTTGCTCTTGCTTCAGCGTCAACTTGTGCATTTGACCTTCTCTTTTCAGGGGTGGCGGTTACACTGAGAATGGTTGCAGTTATCAAGAGAACTATTACTATAAGAAATGCAGACTTTAGATTAGCATAGATGACACTTTGCAAGCCTCTGTTCTTGTGAAAAGAATAATTTTGTACCTTTTATTGTAAGACCCAGCTGTAAATCCTAACACATTTCCTACTGCCATAAAGAGTGAGAAAATGCATTGGCGCTCCTAGTCTGTCTCTGGTTTTTTTCCTGCCAAAGAAAACATTTTTAATTGAAAATGAGAAAAATACAGACGAGCTAGATTTCAAAAATAAATGTATTCATCACATAAAAGACCCTCATGTTTGGGACAAGAGTTTACAATCTAGAAATCAGATGTAATAACATGGTTTTATTTGTGATTAGAGAATCGGCCCATGCGAAAGTCAACATATAGCCATGAAATAGAGAACACCCAATTTCTTCTATCAAAATTTGCAGAAATCAGCCCATGAATGAATGAATAGCTTTGTCTTTGAAGAAAATGTTGTTATGGGAAGTCTTAGTATCCATAGCATGCAATGATATTAGAAATTTATGGATTACAGTAATTAAAAATATACCAAACAAGAGTCGTTCTTTAGAGTAAGCGTATCTATTGAGGATAGGAGTATCAAATGCATTAGAACACCCTTTGATGGATACAATACTACTCTTTACATGTCAGCGATTACTTTTGATGGTGGAACTCTTCAAGGTAGATAGCATTCATGATTAGAGCTAGATGGGGATATGGATTTGAATGGAAGTCACGTCCTTGGTTAGTGTATAGTGTCATAGAGAGATCTACAACTTTTTTATTAGGTAAAAAATTTTGATTTTTCAGGGATCAAAAACCCTCTACAACCGAGAGATAAGCATCAAAGCTCGAAAGAAAAATAGAGTGGAACAGGACCATACGAGGCCATTAAAGAAACAAATAGACAACCCCAATTCCGAAAGCGAAAAAGACACACAAGAGAGAAAGCCCCCATGGCGGGAAGGTCAAAGCCTCTTGACCACCCAATAAAATTATTTCTTTCTTCTATGGGCCTTCTCCCATTGAGACCTAAGGCTCATCTCTAGAGGAGCATTAAAGGCATTCCCTTTCTTTTTTTGTGCACGACCATCCATCCTTCACCCTTATCCTGGATCCACTTTCTCATCCGGATAAACCGGTAGAAGAATTTCAATAGTCTCCTTATTTTTCGACTATGAATATTCATGGGTCTATGAGGTTGAGGCACGGTGGCATCCTCCTCTATAATATGCACCATATCAACCTTGGTTTGAACAACTTGCTTAACCAGACTTATCGAAAAGAGGTTGTCCTCATGTTTTTCTCTTCATGAAATGTGGAAGTATCCTCTTGGCTAAATGATTCATTTTCAATGTCACTATCCATAAGGCCTTTAACAACTAAATGATCTGGATTAAAATCCTTCCACCAAGAAATTCGACCCTTAATCTATTTTTTAACAATGTGACAATCAAATGCTAAATATCCGAGATCAAATCAAATTCTACACCTAAAAGGAAAGCCTTTGTAATCTATATTCTATCCTTTACTTTAAGCTCCATGGTAGCCAGAAATTTAACATTCGTGGCCATATCCACTAGTATATAGGTGTATCTAGTGTGGTCAAAAATTTAGTTTTGGGATCTATAGCTAATAATTTTCCCAAAGCATTACCAATAGCATTGAACATATCTTCCCTAGAATTGTAGAGGCGAAAAGGTAGTCTTATCCAAACAAGTCCGGTATTAAATGTTTCTATTAAGGGGTTGTAAAGAGGGAACTATGGCTTCAAAAAAAGGAGATGAGATAGAGAGGTCTACATGATGAAATATAAATGTTAAGTATTCAAATCTTCCTTTTGTGGTAGCCAAATAGAAGTTGAATCCACTTCAAGTGTTCTAACTCTACAAACCAAAAGTGAAAGTTAAGGTTTGTTACTCATCATGGAGATCTATTCCGAGAGACCCGGTGTGCCGGGTGACATGATAAACCCTCCTTGGACCTTAAATATTTGTAAGACCTGCTAATGCTAGTTTTAGTCACATTAAATTCAATCAAGGATTTTTTTTGCGTAGGTAGTAGATCATGAAGCTGAGGAATAACCCTAGGCTTCTTGTTAATTCTATAAATAAGAAACAATAGTTTAGCAATTGTACATGCTTTTTGTAAGATGTTAAAACCCTCAAATTATACAGGAAAGATATCATTAGAAATTCAATGGTTATTTTTGGAGCTCAAAATTACACCTGTCCAAAATCAAGTTGATTTGGGGTTTTGAAGCAACATGGGACTGTCTCTAAGTTGTGGGACCTTGCACTTGAGACAGACCTCCGAAGAAGGTCAACTTCCTCTACTTATTATTACTGCTAAAACTACTCCTATAAAGTGAAATGTAACTATCTAACTCTACTCTATGATTCCAAGGACCGGTGAGAAAGCAGATGCATAAAACAAAATCCTAAGCTAAAGGGAGGTGATAACACCACAAAGAAGGGAATGAACACTCTCAAATGAGAAAAAATAAGGGAAAATGTGCCTAAGGAGGGCAGACATGTGTGTCAAAACTCACAACAACACTTAAGAACTCATTTTCGTGGAGCACAAAAGACAAAATCCTATGCAATGGCTCAAATCCGAAGCCTACAACTCAAAATGTAAGGAACACTACTCTAAATAATGCTATTGCAAACCAAGAGAGTCCAACAACTACAAATGAACATTATTTAACAATATATAGAAGAAGAAGTAGAGAAAATAGGGAAAATAGAGGGAATACTCAAATTCCAGCTCACAATCACCAACAAATGCATTAAATGCATGCAAATCTACCCGTAGCACTATCATATTTGCCTCTCCATATCAACTAACTTGTAGAAGAGGGAAAGAAACTAAATCTAGTAAAATATGGGTGGTTGAGTTGATGAATGTGTGCATTAATGATATGGTTGAGTTGCATAACACGTGAATTACAAATGGGCAATGAATGGATATGATGCAAAGTGTTACTTTTATAAATTGTTTATAACGACCTTGATATGGATGGCAAACAATTGGTATGTGGAAAAAAATAAGACAAAGATGAACATGTGGGAGAAGCTTGGGAAATATTTCGAGAAATAATTCAATTTTTTTATGGGCGAAAAGAGATTGTTTATAAATATCTAATGAAATAAGGAATGAATGGTTCAATGATGACATATAACTGGAAATAGAAGGAATTGAGCACAAGCTTGTTAATCCTCTTATGGATTCAATTAAAAATATATGGTTTAATGAATACCTCAAACCAACGTTTAAACTAAGTTGAATATTGTATGGGAGGTCCATGAAATAAAGATGTGAAGATTTCTTCCTATGGGATAAAACAACATTTTAAAAATCTGCAAAGAAGTGATTTGTGTTAAACTAGTTTCTTAGAAGGAGTATTACTCCATCATAATCAATCCAACACAAACAAATTTGAACTATTAGGTGGGATATTGTGTATTTTCTACTTGTTAATGAGAAAATATCATTGATGAAAAAGAATGGATTGTAAAAATATGAAAAGAAAAGTTTGATTTAAAAAGATGAATAAGTTTAAATTTTTATTTTCTCTCCTATACATCTTTTTAAAAACATTGATTCCTTAAAATCTTGATAATTTGATCCTAACAATGTTGTCAAGATTTTTGTTGTGACCTAGCATATGAAGATCATGAGATGGATATTGAGACACTTGGAAGAGAGTGTTTGTTGGACCTTTGGGATTTTGAAACTCTTTAAGTGATCTAAAATGAATCAATTGAGGTTCGTAAAATGTAATTTATCAACCTCTCATTCAAACCAAAACCAATAAAACAAGACAAGGAATGGATAAAAATTTCTGATGGAGACGATAAAGTCGACTGAAAAGAGGGATGGGGAATGTATACACCTTTAGGGAACACCTTGATGATTTAGATTGATGGAACAACATCGATAGTTTCATCATGTCTTGAACTTGTCGCTGAAAAATCTCATCACCTTTCCTTTCTTCTAATTTTCTATCCTCCAAATTTTTCTAATTTTCTAGCTATCCTTTGTTATAGATTGTTCCATTTATCATAAAGATCAACACCAACACGTGGCTTGCATTTTACATCCACCTTATATTTATACAATGCTTCCTCACTATGGGAATCTGTTATGGAGAAAAAACCATGATATTGGTCTCATCATTAAGTATGGGCTTCCACATATATTGATAAAAATTCATGGGGAGTTATTACTCTTTACCTACCAACCATTCCTTTCGATGGTGGAAATATTCAAGGTAGATAACATTCATTATCGTAACCACAAAGGGCTATGAATTTAAATGGAAGCCACATCCTTACTAAGTGTGTGTCATAGAGAGATCTAGATGATGAAATATAAATGTTAAGTGTTCAAATCTTCCATTTATGGTAGCCAAATAGGACTCGACTCCACTTGAAGTGTTCTAACACTATAAACCAAAAGCTCAAGTTAAAGTTCATTATTCATCATGGAGATCTATTCCTAGACTAGAATGTATCAGGTGGTATGATAAACCCTCTTTTGACCTCAAATATTTTCAAGATATTCTAATGGAAATTTTATTCACATCAGATTCAATCAAGGATTTTTTCTTTTCTCAAGTATTAGACCATGAAGATGAGGAGAAGACCTAGGATTCTTGCTAATTCTACACAAATAAAAACAATAGTTTAGAAATTGTACATGCTTTTTACAAGATGTTAAAACCATAAAATTATATCTAGGAAAGATATCATTAGAAATCGATAGTCACCAAGATTAGGCAATAAGAAAATACTCTACCTTTCCTCAAATCATTGATAGATATGTAGGATTTACTGAGATGGCAGAGTGATGCATGATGATCGAAAGGGGTGAAGGATGAGGCTTTTATAAAGAGCTTTATGCGGGGTTGTTGGTGGGAGATGTGTTGTAGAGAACATATGTTGTTACTGAGAAGGATACATGGGTGCATGGGAGATTAGGCAGAGAGTGGTAGATTCCCATATTTATCCATGCTAGACAATAATTTGGTTTGATTCAGGATGTATCGGATGCCCCGATCCGTAAATACGAGATGAGGGAGATGCATATACTCCTAAGGAAGTTGTGGGACCACCTCTTATTATACCCGATAAGAGTGGAGCCATGGGTCTAGATGAGCAGAGCGACTTGATGCCTATTGATGATGTTGGAGTGGTTGTTGGTTACGAGCGGTGGTGGGTGGTGCTTATGATGAGTTTGAGAGGGTATGTCTAGTTTGAATGGGGAGGAGAGTGTGTTCCCTAGTAGATGAGGCATGGGAGATTTTTATGTTAGTGATGATGAGGAGGATGGTGGATATGGAGAGGATCTAGAGGTTGTTATTGCACACTGACGGGCGGTGAGAAGGCCACAGTGGATTCTAAGAGAGATTGATTATGGGTGGAGTGAGATGATTTGATTGGTGTGTGGTATAATTTGATTAGTGAGAGATATTGTCTTATATCCGAGCGTGATGGGCTCATGAAGCATTTTGCAAATGACACAACCGACTAAGATAGGTACAAACAACGGTGAGAGACCCGAAGAACGGATCTCGGTATTACGGGGACATCGGTGTCGGTGAGGAGTCGGCGGCCCGATCCTGCCGGAAAAGCGAGATGGGTGCACAAGGTATGATTAGTTATGCCCACTACTAGTAGTTATGAGTGGAGTTGGCACATTATGAGGACTTAGTGATATGGGGTTTTCCCAATGCATTTATTTATGTGGATCATTTAATGTAGCGAGGGAAACTCCTAGTGATAGTGTGGTGAGTATGGGATAGCCACCTCGAGGATCGAGATGAAGGAGATGGAGGTGCACCGAGAGGTGACAATGTCGGGGAGTGTGGTTCATGACAATACATTTCTTAGAGGTGTCCAGATTTACTATATAATTGTGATATGTATTGTATTTTGATATGTATGCAACTCTTTCATGAAGCCTTGATGTATACATTTTTATTTACAAGATGAGGGGATTCCTGATGATGTATTTGATACTTTGATCATGATTATATATGATAACATGGTTTGGCTTATGATTCATCTGTAGGCTTTATTGTGATGTGATTCTTGATGTATGTTTTAATGTTAATTTGATTTGGTTGTCTAGTGTTTGAATGATTAATGGTGATTTAATAATATTGTTTTGACTTATATGTGATCCAAATTGTGTCAAAATGTGGTTGTAACTTTTTAAGATAGAAGGAAAATTGGAATGATTGTTTTGATACTAGATTTGATTCATACACGATGGGTTAAAATATGGTGAATGCATTTGCACTTTTGTCTTTAACAAATATTAACATGAGACTATCGGTAGGTAGTTACACATGGGATATCGATAAAAGAGATGGAATAATATAATGTACCTTCCTAGAACATGAAAGGGGTAACATATATAGGTTTTGTGGGGGAGAAAGTTTCTCCTTTCAATAGTTTCATAAATAGATGCCCCAAATTTATATATTTATTTTTGATGCAAAATGATCGATGTGGGTGAGTTTTCTTTGATGGGAAAGATGATCAATGCTGGAATATTTCCTAGGATACTTTTGATATTTGACTTATTGAAGGTTGATCGATGCATGAAACATTTTTACATGGGTAGGCATCCTTCGATGGAGTGGTCTACAATTTTTGAAGTTTTTGACATTTGCAGATAGTCATCCTTTGAGGGACCGGGCTATGATTTGATGGGTAGTTGTCTTTTCAGGGATCATTCTACATTTTATTTTTGATAAGAGGATCCATAAATATTTTTATTTTTAAGCCGAGGAAAACCCTAATAGACTATTTCAAGGAGGGGAAAAATGTGTACATGACCTACACATACATGACCCATGACACATTTTTGTTTGTATATGAGGTTGGATGAATGTAATGATTACAAGGTTCACACAAGGGGAGCTTGTCCATATCAAATATAAGATGAACAGAGCCATGGTTCTCATCTTTAAGGATATTTAAGGATAGTGACAGAAAACAACATGCTTTCAAATCATTACGATGAGAAAAATGGTTGGTTGATGGTAAAATAAGATCAAAGGTTCCTTTTTAGGTGTACCATCAAGGGAGGCTAAATGATACACTCCCGAACCATACTTGTGAGTAATGACGTATGGATTGATCCATTTGGGGGAAAACTTTCCACGTTTTCTCCTTTCTAAAGTATTGACATTTTATTTTCTTTGAGAATGATATCATCTATCTTGAAGTCACACTCTTTTACATGTTTATTATATCCACATTTGATGCGGTTTTGGTAGACATGATGATGTTCAAGGGTTGTTAAGAATTTTTCAACTAATAATTCTAACTATGCTAAACATCTTGTCAATATTATTCGTCGCGAATGAAGTCTCGTGAGAGATACACATAGTGATGGGATTTTAAATTTAAGGGGAAGGACTACCTTGAAGTCGTATACTTGTGAAAATGGTGTAAAAATTGTAGGAGTACGGATGCTAATTTGATAAACCCAAAGAGAAATCTTGATCTAGAGATGTCGGTTCCTACCTATGTCATCTATTGTTTTCATGAGTATTATGTTAAGTATTTTATTAGAAGCTTTAGCATGTCCATTTTCTTGAGGATAATATGGCAATGAAAAGCTAATTTTAATGTTGCAAGTGTCACGAGTTTCTTAACATCCTTGTTTTAAAAGGATTTTCCATTGTCTGCATGATAAGTTTGTGAGGAATTCCAAAGTGACATATTTTGTGTGACATATGAAGTCGATGATTGTGTTTTCTTTAGTTGAGGTTAAAGGAATGGATTCAACCCATTTTGTAAATTATTAAGTGGTTTATATGATAGAGTGGTGTTGATGTGATTAGCGAGGATTGAAAATGCCAATGAGGTCTAACCCCATTAAAAGAAAGGCCATAAGTCCTAAGATGGTTGTAAGGCTTGACTAGGGACATGAATGAGATTTGAATGTCATTTACACTTGACACATTTTTGTTGTATGCACAAAATTTTTAGTTAATAGTAAGACAAGAATAGCCTAATCGTAAGACACGTTTAACGAAAAAACATTACCATTGAAGTGTCCACGGTATATACCACCATGGACTTCCTTGATGGATTTAATAGATTCATGGGATTTAAGACATCTTAGTAAGAGGCCATCAAATCTAATTTTGTAAAGGATACCACCTATGATGTCATAACATGTAGCACATTGAAGAAAAAATCATTTAGTGTTTTAGGATAAATCGAATAGGATTTTAAATTCTGAAAGGTAGTCAAATATATGTGTGTACCAAAGGTCGGTTGAATTATTGTCGATGAATTTAATAGAGGGGAGTTAATTTTTATGAGATGGTTCGTATAATCAGTGAACAATAATGAAAATTTTGGAATTGTCGGTTGATTCTCCAGTTGATAAAGGAATGAGGGATCCTAAAGAATCCATGGTGTCTACGAACTTATTACGGGATCATGGAACTATTTGAATGGTGTAATGATTGAAGGATTCAAGGAGAAATTCAATATTAGCTTTACATTTTTGCATAATTTAACTTTTACATTGATATTCTCCTTTAATTTGATTAATGACGAATTGTGACTCTCCATAGATTTTACATATTTGAACACCTAACATGATAACAATTTGAAGACCCATTATTAACACTTCATACTTGGCCATGTTATTAGTGCATTTGAAGTTAAATTTGAATTACACAAGGATATGAGTCCCCAGGAGGTATGCGACGATACCAGCCCCTCCCCCTTGTTGGAATTTCGATCCATCAAAGAAGATGGTCATTTTGATAGGAGTGAATTTGTGTTCGTCAATAGTGTTGATAGATTCATCAAGAAATTATTCATGAGGAAATTGAGTGTCTAGAAGGGGAGCTTAAACAAGCTGATATGTGATGCCTTGGCCTTTAAGATATTTTTTTGATAAGAATTTAAGATCAAACTCGGTCATAAGCATGAGACACCGAGTGATGTGGTCACTATGATATGGTTTAGAGTGCATGGTTTTAAACGGATTGAAACTAGTAACAACATAACTTTTGTGATTGAGTAGATATTGGCATAGTTTAGAGTTTGAAAAGTTTAAGGTGCAACCACGGGCAACATAGTTTTTGTCTTCTATGTAATAGGTTTCATATTCATGGAGGGTACGACTTTTATAATAAACAACTTGTTCACGACATTAATTTTCCCGTTGAGTGAGCATGTCCCCTAAGGCATGATCTGTAGCACATATGTAAAGAAAAAATGGAACCCCTTCACGAGAAGGTATGAGTGCATGAGGTGATAGAAGATATTGCTTGAGTTCATTCAAGGCTTTTTGAAAATTAAGATCCTAATTGAAATCGATGTCCTTAAGGAGTAGGTGGTGAAGCAAATGATGACAATGGTATGAGAGTTGAGATGTGAAACATCATATAAAATGATGTTTACCTTGAAGACTACATAGTTGTTTGAGATTGAATAGAGGAGGCATTTAGATAATTTCTTTAATTTTGGTTGGGTCTACTTTAATGCCTCGGATCGATATGTCGAACCCTAAAATTTAGCAGTGAGAACACCGAAATACACATTTACTAGGGTTAAGGTGGAGGAAGTATTGGATAAGATGAGTGAATATCGAGTCAAGGACGGAAATATGGTCTCTGCTTGTTTGGATTTTCCCATGAGATCATCTATGTAATCTTCAATAGTTTTGTGATAGAGTTCATGGAAGGTATATGTCATGGCGCATTGATAAGTGGCTCTGGTGTTTTTAAGTTCGAAGGACATGATGCAAAGTAGAAGTTCCCCCAAGGGGTACTCAAGGATTTTTTTGTTAATCATCAGTGGAGATGAGGATTTGATTGTAACCAGAAAATCCATCCATAAGGGAGAGCATTTCATGGTCGACTCTTAGATTGACAAGTTGATCGATGTTTTGAAGAGGGAAATCATCTTTTTGAAAAACGATATTGAGATCCCAGAAGTTAGTAACAATACGTACCTTGTTTTAGGCTTTGGTTATGTGTAAGATGTTGGAGACCCATTGTGGATAATTAATGGGTATGATGAAATTATCAAAGAATAAGTGTTATAACTCTTCTTTGATGAGAATAGCAATACGAGGTGCATTCTACAGAGTTTCGTGTAATTTGTTTGGCATGGGATAGGTGATGATGTTGTGTATGAAAATATTGGGGTCGATACATGACATATCACTACATGACTAGACAAAGGCTTAACTATATTTAGATAAGAAGTTGGTGAAATCTTTTAATTCTTGTGGTTCTAAGGATTGGCTGAATTTAACTTTGTGGCGATCTTGAGAGGTTCTAGTGTTAATGTCGATTGTGTATTCATTGAGAAGGGTTGATGTGTCCAGTGGAAGGCATTTCTGAAGGAAATGGTCCTTTGCTCCCATATGAGAGAGAATATATTGATCATTGCGACATTGAAGGATATCGATGGTGGGGAAGTCTTCTTCAATCATTTCTAGCTAGATGAGAGGAAGTGTTTGGGTGAGGTGATTAGATTGATAATTCAATGGTCTTATAGAGATAGAGTTGACTAAACAAAATATTGGTGGGATGGAGATTATGTTGTCGATATCCATGGGATCATCATGCTCTATTGAGGATGACAGTTCTAGTTACGTGATGCGTAAGGATGCAATATATGATGATGGTTCAGTAGTGGGTATTTTATATCCTAATCCATATTTTCATGTGGTTTGAGGGAGTTTTTGATAGTTAAATCGTGGATTCCCTGTTTATAATTTCCAAATCCAAATCCTTTCCATTTGCAATGATGGAGATATATTTGAACAAAGGATATATTATTAAATGATTGACGTTTGATGTGAATGGCATGGTGTGGTATTGAGGATGGTATTATGAGGAAGGATGATCGATCCCTCCATAGAATAGATTTTTTTAGATACATAAGAACCTAGGATATAACATCTTCGATGTAAATCTCATACAATTGTTTTTAATATGGTCTACCATATGTATTGGGTGTGGGACAAAAATTAAGCATAAGGAGACCGTACTCCCCAGGGAAATACATTCCATAACGTCACCAAGGGAGGAGTTTTCGGGTAGTTTTGATGATGGGATGGATGTAATGGTAGATGTTTTGTTGGAGGATTCTTATTTTGATTTAGGTATAAGAATGTAGTTTGGACGATGACGTCATGTTGTATTTAGAAAAAGGATTAGGATCCACGGGGACCGTGAAATTTTTACCCTCGTCTTTGTACTTAAGACGTCGGTGGAGTGTCAAGGAGACACAACTCATGGTACATATCCAAGGTCATCTTAATGGTATGTTGTATTGGAAATCCCTCTATAATATAAAAGAGTTCAAGAAGAGTTTTAATTCGACTTTACGAGGTAGAATGACCATTCCCAATGTGGGAGCAATTATATCGTTAAAATCTCATAGTAATACAGGTGTTTGGGCATCAACGATATTTGGTAGTCGAAGTTAATTAAAAGCAATGGATGATATGATATTGATTGCACCACCACCATCAATCATGCCTCTTATGACAAGGACATCATTGATTTGGGTCGTGATGAAGAGAGGAAAATCATGGTCCTCAGGCCAAAGTGATGATATTTTGGTAGAGTCAAAGGTTTAGTCACAAAATCACACACTAAATATTACATTTATACAGCCAAAGCATGTTATTTTATATATGGATCTTACATAAGAAAAGCATTCACTAATGACCCCTACCCTAGTCCCGTCATTGGTCATTTGGTCTTCGTGATCATTTGTCTTGCATAGTCTATAGTTGTCTACAAAGTTTTAGTCATCTCCTAAGGAGTCTCAAAGTGTCGTTATTTAGTCATTTGTTCTCTCTAGTCTTTGACTAGGGCGCCTAAGGTAGAATTGGGGTGCCCATGGGCACTCACGTCGTTATTTTAGGCACCTGTTCTCCCGAGAAAAATTGCATTTAATTTAGAGTTTTGAGGTCGGTCTCTATAATTTTTCCTCTCATTCCCCTAAGTACTACTCAAAGCATGTCAAGGCATTAGTGTCAAAATTTAAGCAAAGTTACTATGAAAATCATGTGACAAATATCCAAACATTGTGAATATATAATGAAACTTCTAGATTCAGTCTTGAGCTATTATATAGACCGAGAACCCATATTGTAGACTAGGGTGCCCACAGCACCTAATGATTTTCCAGTGCCCAGTCTGGTCAAATCTTCATTTGCTATAATTTCTTGGGTTGTACCATCATACTCTACTTCATCCACACATCATACTAATCAATCTAAAATCAATACGAGGTAATTCATTTTCATGTTAGTACCTTATCCCTCCTATTTCAATTATTTCATTTCATTTAAATATCAAATAAAATTATTTAACATTTACATTTCAGTTTATACTATTTATTCCATTGTTGTACTTATTTAGATTAAATCTAAAATTCATATTTTAGTTAATCATTTTGGTGAACCTGTACTTTAGAATATTTTTCCCTAGGATCCGATTCAAACCCTAATGGATAAGGATAGTTCATCTTCTTCACCCACTATGTCTCATTTTAGTGTTAACCCTATCTATGATGAGGCTACCATCATTGAGCTCATGGCTCTCTATGGTATTCCTACTCCTATGCCAGCTCATATCAAACAATACCTTCTAGATGGTCAACAATATGTGCCTACCCATTTTGAAGATTCTCCCATTGACATTAGTATTATTGAGAATATAATAGCCTTCACTCGTTGTACACCATGCTATACAAATACTTGTGATCCTCCTTCTGATATCTCTAAGGAAATTTTAGATGATTCTCTTATTGATTATATTCTTGGTATTGATCATCGTTCACATGTACATGATTTTTTTCTATTCGGACCACCTCTATATTTTAATCTCGTGATTCTCCTACCTCTAATGTTTCTTTTCATGATGCATGTCATGTTTTTCGCATCCTAGTTTGCACAATGTTGATGATCATATTGATAGTATTCTTAGTGAAATTCTCATTTTTATTCCTTATCCGATTAGGCGGTTGATAGTCGTGGTTCTCATTATTTTCATATTTCGAGTGTGAATCTCCTATTCCATCATTACCTTCTCCTAAGATTGCATCTAGCACTATATATGAGTCACCTCCATCTATCACTTTTTCTTCCCCTACCATTTCATCTCCTTTTACCACATCATTTATGCCTATTAGTTCATCTTCTTCTATAGATGTGTCTCGTGTTGGTCACTTAACCTTCTAGTGATGTTTTGAATCTAATCCTACCACCGCTATGGATATTCCATTAATATCATCTATTATAGCATCCTCGACACCTCCTCCTAGTGTGCCCTTGGCATCAAAATCTCCTTATCACCTCTTGATATTCCTATGATCACTCATAATGGAAAATTACAACCTCTTAATACATTATTGTCATCTTTCATTATTCCTTCACAGGATATCATCTCACTCATGCATGTCGTAGGTCAATTACAATCTCAAGCTCAGTATTTCACTTTAGAAAGTAGGGCTTACTAGGATAATTCATTACATGGTAACCCTATCCCTAATACGATTCATAATTCTACATTTCCCGAGGACTTTATCATGCCTACATTCACATGTTTTGATGGTGTACCGGTGACCCTCATGCTTACATTCACTTGTTCACGGCCTCAATACCTCTCTACTTTTGTACATAATAAAGTGTTATCCATAGACTTCTCTAAGAACAAACGTTGCTAATCAACGTATTGTGCGAACACATCCTATGCTAAGGGACCACCACCCAATGCCTCGGGATCATCAAGTCTCTTCACATTCCTCATCCCTTTCAAATAGTAATATAATGCACGACGCGGCTGCTATAGTCATCCCTCTCACCTAGCAATATAAAATTCTACAATCTAGTGACGAACACATTTTTTGTGAATCAATCCAACTCAAATTTGACATCTTAATATGCGGGTATATTTATACTCATTTACTACATAAAATGTTTAAAAATTTTAATTAATTTATTGATTAGTGTAACTGGGGATGTGCAAATGGGCCTGATGAAAGGGAGGTTGCTTCCCTTATTTTTGAGGTTGAAAGGGAGATCGTGCCAAAACAAGTAAGAGGAATGGTCATTTCGGTACAAGATGAGACTTTACAAAATAATATCTAATGACATGTCCGCAAACCACTCAATGCTAACTTTGTCATATTCATCTACACTAATAGTTTATTGGAGACAATAATGCTGAATTTTCTTGGCTTTTTAGATAAAATAAATAACTAATAGTAGTTCTTTTAATTATTAAATTTAATTTGGGTATGTATTGGCACATCTGTTTCTCAATCTTAATCTAGTGGAAATGATTACATGGATGCGAATTATTTGGAGCCATTTGATGATGTTTATCTTCCTTATTTTTCCATTCCAAAAATATGAACCATGTTGCGGCTAATAAATCCTTCCAATAAGAGTTTATGATGCATTGGGTTGGTGAGCAAGAGTTCGATAGGATAGTTAATAATAAATGGGGCACACTAGACGAATATAATCTGGAAAGGGAATTACTACAAATTATTGATTTCACATCCTAAAAATATTGTAGCAGAGCTTTGTAAATTATTATGCTTGCCATTCGGAAAATTATTGTGGCATAGTCTCGACAATTTTGTAGTTATAAAATTACTATAACGGAGTTCTGGAATTACTGTATTGTGCTAATAAAATTAGTGGCATAGTCTGAAATTTTTTGTGTCATAGTCTTAAAAATTACCGTAACAAATGTTTCTCATCAATCTACCAACTGTGACCCATGATCCATCAAACACTTGTTTTTTTCCAAAATATAACAAGCGGAATAAAAATAAGTCCAATATGTCACTCTTAGTGTATCTTTGATGATTAATTCACATTTTCCATCTGATTTGATGTATAGTTAATCTTTAGAAAAAAATTAAGCGCGTGAATATAAGTTCCAATAAGTTATCGATTGAAATGGTATTACAATATCTCACTATTGTATGTAAGTTTCATATCTTCAAATCTTTTCTTTTATGAATAAATAAAACATAGTTTTTATGGTAAAGCTATGCAAATTTCTTGTTGACATTGTTAGGAATTTATAAAAGGGGAACTTATTGTTGTGGTTGAGGAGTCCAATCAAAATAAGTAAATATTTAAAAAAGTGAATGTGTCATGACTCTCATCATTGTAGAAATTAGGCAAATAAAACAATGAATAACGAAATAAAATAAAGAAGATTGCAAATAAATAAAGTATTCCAAACTCAAATCAACATTACGTGCATATATAGCTTCTTCTTTTTTAGAGCTTTAGCTCAATAAAATGTGTGTGTATATAAAAAAACTTACAATTAACTTCAATAAATAGATGACTTTCTTCTAACAATAGAACACTCAACTTTGAAAATAGAACTATTATCTACAAATAGAGCATGCTTTTGTTCATGCAAACAAAACTATTTGTTTTATTTAATTTTATCCTAAAAATAGGGACATATAATTAAAACTAACGTATGCATGGAAAAGTAAGTTGTTTTTTTATTTTCCTAATAATAGCAAAAAAATGTGGGGAGAAATGCTTTATTTCCAACATTCCCCCTTAATTTTGGCCTTAAAAATTTAATTATTCGGAGATGAGTGCGCACTTTCGTATTTGACATATTCTTGATCACAAACTCCCAAGAAATTTCTCAAATACTCAAAAACTTTATTTCAAAAGACTTCGTAAAAATATCAACAAACTAATCTTTGGATCTATAAAATTCAATACAAATTTCCTTGTTGTTAACCAACTCCCGATAAAATGATACCTTGTGTCTATGTGCTTGCTTGAAACCATAGAGAGCTTTTATCAACATGTATACCTTTCCTTCATGACCTTCTATCTCATAATATTTTGGTTAATTCACATAAACTTCCTCTTGAAAACCATTCAAAAGTTTTGATTTTACATCCATATGATATATAGGCCATTTGTTTTGAGCTGCAATTGTTAAAACCATTCTTACCATGTCTAAATGTGCTATTGGTGCAAACATTTCAAATAATCAACTCCATATTACTATGAAAAACCTGTTATTGCGACCAGCCTTGCTTTATACTTTTGTACTTTACCATCAATAATATATTTGGTCTTGTAGACCCACTTCACTCCTATCATGTCCTTTCCTTCTAGAAGATCTACCAATTCCCATGTATGATTCTTCTCTATGGCATTTATCTCATCATCCATGGCTTGAACCCAAAATTCATTGTTTATAGCCTCTTCAAAATATATTGGATCTGTAACTTGAGAAAACAATACAAAAACTGAAAAATAGTTAGTTGTATCAACATCATAAATCTCACTAAGACTTCTTGTTTTCTGTTGGAAAGGGCTATCAGATGATGGGTTGTTTTGAATTGAAGGATTTTCTTTCAGTGTTCTTTTAGTGTCTCTTGCATGGTTGAAGATGATTGAAATCTTGGAGAACTCTTAGTTTTAGATGGAGGTGTAGCTTGTGCTACAACTTGTGGTGCATGTCCAAGATTCAAAGAAGATATAATACCTTGTTGTTTTATAGTGTCATTTGCCATATCCTCATGAGGAATAGCTTTTGCTACACCGACTGTTCTCTCAATAATTCCATCCCATGCCTAATTTTTAGTAAATTGTACATCTATGCTAATTATGAATTTTTGGTGACTAGATTAAACAACTTGTAAGATTTTGTATTCTCTGAATATCCAACAAATATGCACTTTTCTCCTTTGTTTTTTAACTTCTTCCTTAGCTCATCATGAACATGTGCATATGTCACAAAATCAAAGATTCTAAAATGAGAAACATTGTGTTTCTTATTAGTCAAGTCTTGTTGAGGAACCCTGTTTTGAACAACTTTTGTTGGACACCTATTTAAAATGTAAACAAAAATTGCTACTGCTTCTACCCAATATTCATTTGAAAGATTTTTTTCCTTCATCATACTTCTCGCCATCTCCATGATGGTTCTATTATTTCTCTCTACCACACGATTCTATTGTGGTGTATACTTGGTAGTAAACTGCTTGTGTATACCATGATATTTACAAAAATTAGAAAAACATTGAAAACGTACTCACCTCCTCTCCGTCTATCCTCGAACTTTGATATAGTACCCACTTTTCTTTACCACTAAGACGTTGAACTACTGAAATATATCAAAAGAATCTAATTTATGTCTCAAAAAGTACACCCATGTATTCCTTGTATAGTCATTAATGAATGTCATAAAATATGAGAAACCTCTAATAAAAGTTGTTTGCATAAGTCCACATAAATATGAGTAAACAATTTCAAGTGGTGCACTTGCTTCTTGTTTTTTCCCAACCAGAATGGATCTCTGTGTTGCTTCCCAAAAATACAACTTTCAAAAACTCTCTTTGGTTTCTAAATCAAAGGAAAACCTTTACCATATTTTTTCTATGCAACAAATTTAAGCCTATAAAATTTAAATAACCAAACTTGAGATGCCATAGCCAAGATTCATATTTTTCAACCGAGAGAAAAACAAGTTCTCTAATCTTCAAAAGAAACATTCTATTGCTTTTCATCTTCACTATAACAATTAGTTGAGTAATTCGAGCTTTATTCAATGATCACACATGCATTGTTTTCAATGTAAACTCAGATCCATTTTATACCAATTGACCAAAGCTCATAAGATTGTGCTTCAAACCTGCAACATAATAAACATCATGCATAGTATTTTGCTCCCCCTTTTGGTTAGAATATTAATTTTTCATTTGTCTTTCACAGACAAATGCATTATTATTCCCAAGTGTAACATATGTCTTTATTGACTCATCCAAATTAGAAACCAAGTCTAAGTTACATGACATGTGATTACTATGAGAAAAATCCAAATACCATACATCACTAAGATTCACTTGTGATACATTACACTCAATATGCGATAAATAAGGTGGTGCTTCAGAAATATTTGTGCATGCTATAAACATGGAGCTTGGAGTAGAGCTCACAACCTGATTTTGATTCTGCTAGTTCTGATCCTCGCTTCTTTTTCCCGTAATCATAAGAATAGTGCACATATCTCTTATAATAGTGACACTTTGCACATGTGACTTATCCAATGATCTCGGCCGAAAATTGATTATGATTGTGCTCTTGAATATGTCCTCTTCCACTTGAGTTTGATGGACTGTTGTTGCATCCTCTAGATGAACTTCTTCCTCTACCTCTAGGGTTGAACCTTCCTCTTCCTCTTCCACAAATTCTTTATACACGTAATGAATTTTTTTATTTACAATTGCATGTGATCTTTTCAACCTTTGTTCATGATTTATTAGTGATGCATGCAACTCATCAATTGAAAAATGACTTATAACTTTAGATTCTTCAATAACAACTACCAAAGGATTGAATTTTGTAGGCAAACATCTAAGAAACTTTCCAATAATCCTTCTATCTTCAATAGTTTCACCATGGTATTTAATTTGATTGACCAAAAAAACTGTTGGTTCTCAAAATAGTCTCACCCCATTTTTCCTTTGAAATCTATTGATTTATAGTCTCTGTCACATTTTATTTCCTCATGTTATGCCTCAAATGTCCCTACCTTCCTTTTGTTTCCATAATCAATCCTTCCTTGGGCTGATGATCACGTATGGATCCATATTTGTTTCCTTGTTTCTCTATTCCTCTGAAAAAGTCTATATTTGGGTGTAAAAACTTGGGTTGTCCTGTTAAATCTGCTTTCCTTAGTCAAGAATTGTTTTCCTTGTCATTTTTTCCCTAAATACTTGAAGAAAAATGAATGGATGTAGCTCGGAGGAATGTATTTGAGCCTTGTAACATTTCTAAATTCTTTGTCCTTGGAGAAAATTTCATCTCCGGCTCAAATGGTCGTTTTTCTGCATTTTATGGTTTGACGGGCATTTCTCCCAGTCAAAATTTACATCCTTGCATCAATAAGAAATGTGGCCTCTTTTGGTTGGACACGACTCGGCAGGTACTTCAAAAAATTTATGAATCACCTCAACTTAAAAACCTATCTACATGGAAGAACGACGCTCATTTAAAGATTTGCTTTTTGGTTTGGCCTTGGAGTAGCGTCGGGAGGACATATGGAGGTTTTCGCTGCTTTTCCAGACTTAGACAAATTTTTATGCAGCCAATATTGTTTGGCGGGACAGAAACGTGGCGAGCCCGCGCTCATTCAGGGTCTCAAACTTGGGCACCATTTTGAAATTGTGCCATGGAGACACGTGGACTTTATTGTTTGATGGAGCTTGCTCCAAGTTTGGAAATGGTGTTGATGTTGTTATGCTTTCTTCAGGCTAGGAAAAATTTGTTTTTTCCTTCAAACTCAACTTTGAGTGCACTAACAACATTCTTGAGTATGAGGCATTGTTGTTAGGTTTAAGAATTTCTTGGAAATATGGTGTCAAGGACATTATTTTCAAAGGGGATTCAGAATTAATTGTTAAGCAAGTCAGAAAACTTTATGCCACAAAAAATCAGCGAATGAAGCAATATAAGCATGCAGTTTGGGATCTTATTGAGATGTTTGATTCATTCAACATTGTGCATCATGACAGAAAGTTCAATGATTTGGCAGAAAAACTTGCGGTGTTGGGATCTCAATTTGACAATTATGCAAGGTCTCCATATTGTGAATATGATGTTGAAGTATTGACAAGACCCTCTGTCCCTGACAACATTAAACACTGGCAAGTTTTTGATGATGATACTCAGGTTAGAAGATTTCTGCAAAACAAGGGAGAGTTTGTTGATCAATACATTGATTGGGAGCCAATGGTGTGTGTAGCAGAGGGAAAAGAAACCTTGTTTGGCAGGGGCATCATCCAACTAAAGACTAATACCATCCCTAGAGGGTTGGTTGCTCTTGAATCAAACTTTGATAATGCTGATTGCATTATTAATAGACATATGGCAGCCTCAAGGGATGTTGAGGAGCATGATCTTGGCACAAAGGAGAAACCAAGGAAGATTGGGTTGGGCAGAAATCTCAACAAGGAGGAGAAGTAGTCATACATCCAATTGTTGAAAAAATACCAAGATTGCATGGCTTTGACCTATTCTGAATTAAAAGCATACAGAGAGGATCTGTTTCAACATGAGATTCCCTTGGAGTCCAATGCAAAGCCATTTAGGAAGAAACAGAGGCCAAATAATCCACTCTTATCTCTTAAAATGCAAGAAGAACTGAAGTAACTGAGAGATGGAGGGATTATTTAGCCCACAAAGTATTCTTCTTGGGTTGTAAACCTAGTACCAATTAGAAAGAAGAATGGTAACATCAGCCGTGTGTGTGGATTTCAGAATCTAAATAAAGCATCAATGAAGGATAATTATCCTTTACCAAATATGGAAAACATCCTGCAATTAATGACCGGTTTTGAAATGCTCTCTACCTTGGATGGTTTCTTTGGTTTTAACCAGGTGGAGGTAAAGGAATCAGAAAGAATCAAGATAACCTTTACTACTCCTTGGGAAACTTATGTATATGTTAGGATGCCCTTTGGTTTGATGAATGTTGGAGCCACCTTTCAAAGAGAAATGGATGTTGCTTTTGTTGGTTACATCAATGAGTTTATTGTTGTTTACCAAGATGATGTAACTGTGTTTTCTAGGAAGAGAAGTAATCATTTACTTCACTTGGAGAAGATGTAGAGAATATGGCATCTCACTCAATCCAAAGAAATGCCATTTTGGAGTGCAGAAGGCAAAGTTGCTTGGTCACATTGTGTCACAAGAAGGGGTAATGATTGATCCAGAAAGGGTAGAGGCCATCAACAAGGTCCCAATTCCAAGAACCAAGAAAGGAATTTAGTCCTTCTTTGGGCAGATAAACTTCATCAGAAGATTCATATCAAACTTTGCTGAGTTGACCATTCCAATCACTTCCATGCTAAAGAAGGACCAGGTCATCAAATGGGAGGAGGTCTTTCATCCAAGCTTTCAATGGGATCAAAGAGGCATTGAAGCATGCCCCTGTTTAGTAGCTCTAGACTATAAGAATCCTTTCCAACTATTTTCCTTTGCTTTAGAGAACACTATTGCTTATGTCTTGTTGCAGAAGGATGATGAAGGGGCTGAGAGGCCAATTGCCTTTTTTAGTAAGGCATTGCAGGGGGCTGAGCTGAAATACACTATTATGGAGAAGCAAGCATTTGTCTTAGTAAAAGCAATAAAGGTTTTTAGGCATTACATTCTAAGCTCAAAAGTTTTTGCTGATGTTCCCCACACCATGGTGAAGGACATCTCGTCGAGATGAAGGTCCAAGAAAAAGATGCGAGATGGGTGAACAAGTTGCAAGAATATGACATGGATATCAAAACCACAAAGTTAGTGAGAGGTTTGAGCTTGGATAAGCTTATGGCTGAGAGCAACTTGCAAAATATTGAGGTAAATGAGGTAGAAGAAGAAAGGGTAGGTGTTTTTGAAAAGTTGGTAAGTTCTCGAGTCGTACAAAGATGTAATTTTTATCTCGAGACACTTATACGCCCGAGTATTTAAGTAAGAACCGAAAAGAGCTCTTACGTTGGCCTCCTAGAAATATGTCATTCATGATTTTGGGTTAGCTTGGAAGAATCCCGAGGGAGTCCTCTTAAGGTGCATTATCAATATGAAGCCCCAAGATAATTTTTGATCTCCTTGGAGGAGTTTGTGGGGGGCATTTTGCTGCAAGAGTCATAACACACAAGATCCTAAGGGCTGGTTATTGGTGGCCAACTCTCTTCAAGGATACAACCTTGTTGGTTAGAAGATGTGAGAGTTGTCAACGTTTCTCTGGAAGACTGAAAGCTTCAAGCTCCCGCCTTTGTAGCTGTGACACTAAAGCCCCGTTCAAGCGGGGAATGGATTTCACTAGTGAGATTTCAAACCCTTCAAGTGCTAGCCAAAAGTGGATTCTTGTAGCCACTGATTACTTTACCAAATGGGTGGAGGCAATCCCCACCAAGAAGGAAACACACCAAATTGTCATGGATTTTGTGCTAAACCATATCATCTGCAGGTTTGGGGTGCCAGTCAAAATTGTAGCTGATAATGCCATGAGTTTCAAGGCTAAACCTCTGGTGGCAATGTGCAAGGAGTATGGGATCAACTTGACATATGCATCTAATTACAATCCCCAAGGAAATGGACAAGTTGAGTCCAGTAATAAAAACTTGTTGAAGATTATCAGAAGAACCTTAGAGCTGAACAAGAGAAAATGGGGTGAATAGTTGAAGTTTGTTGTTTGGGCTGATAGAATCACTGTTAAGAGAGTTACTGGAAAGAGTCCATTTGAGTTGGTGTATGGAACTTAGGCCCTGCTTCCCCTTCATATGCAACTATCTTCATATCATTTTATTCAACAGCTGGAAGATCAAGAGGTTAGTCCATATGATGCTCACATTAACCAGATTGTTGAACTTGATGAAGAAAGGAGGGCATCCCACCAGAGGCATGTAAAGTTCAAAGAAAATTTGAAGAAGATATTTGACAAGAAGATCAGTCCCAGAGCTTTCAATGTTGGAGATCTTGTGCTGCTATGGGATAGCAGGCATGAAGATAAGGGCAAGCATGGAAAATTTGACTCATTATGGATGGGACCTTACTCCATTGATATTAGAATTGGTGAACATACCTTCTAGTGAAGGATTTGGATGGTGAATTTCTCGAATTTCCTGTTAATGGCAGCTATTTGAAGCATTTCCAGGATTGATTCCCTAGAAATCAAGGTAAACATATTTTGTACAGTGTATAGCTTGTTGCTTGTTTCCTGTCTTTTGTGTTTTTTGCGCGTTCTAGTCCTTGGTGACCTATTTTTGTTGGTTTCTCTTCGTTTTGGGAGATGGCTCTGCTTTCTCTTCTCTGCAAGATGACTCTCTTTCCCAATGGATATTTTGGAAATTTGTCTACCTTTGTTCTTGTGGCACTCACAGGGAGTGCCCATCCTCGAGTCGAGCTGATGTTGGTGCTCAAAATAGTCTTGCCCCATTTTGCCTTTGAAATCTATTGATTTACGGTCTCTGTCATAATTTATCTCCTTGTGTTGTGCCTAAAAAGTCTTTGCCTTCCTTTTGTTTCCATAATCAATCCTTCCTTGGGTCGATGATCATGTATGGATCCATATTTGTTTCCTTGTTTCTCCGTTCCTTTGAAAAAGTTCTGTGTTTACATGTAAAACCTCGGGCTGTCCCGCTTCTCTCCATTTTCCATAGTCGAATTGTTGTCCTTGTCATTTTTGCCCTAAATACTTGAAGAAAAATGAATGGATGTAGCTTGGAGGAATGTATTTAAGCCTTGTAACATTTCTAAATTCTCTATCCTTGGAGAAAATTTCATCTTCGGGCTCAAATGGTCATTTTTCTGTATTTTACGATTTGATGGGCATTTCTCCCAATCAAATTTACATCCTTGCATCAACATGAAATGTGGCCTCTTTTGGTTGGATGCGGCTCGACAGGTACTTCAAAAATTTTATGAATCGCCTCAACTTAAAAACTTGTCTACATGGAAGAACGACGCTCATTTGAAGATTTGCTTTTTAGTTTGGCCTTGGAGTAGTGCCAAGAGGACACGTGGAGGTTTCTGCTGCTTTTCCCGAACTTAGACAAATTTTTAATAAGCCAGTATTGTTTGGCGGGATAGGGACATGTGGCAAGCCCACGCTCATTCAGGGTCTCAAACTTGGGCACCATTTTGAAATTGCGCCATGGAGACATGTGGAGGCTTCTCTCAGTCTTCCCATACTAGACATGTGGAGGCTTCGCCGTGTCTTCCCATACTTACTCTTTTACAAAAGGATTTGAGAGAGGTGAGACACTTGGGGGCCACGCATGTTTGAGGACCGGCCCTTGAGTTTTATTTTAAAGAAGCACCAGGAGGACACTTGGAGGCCTCCGCTCACTTTACATTTTTCTTGGACTTTTCAACGGCCAAAGGAGATTTCCTTGACCCTGACACATGGCACCTTCCGCTGAGCTTTAAGCCTTCAAACAAATTTTTCTGGGCCAGGACACGTGGTGAGCCCATGCTCATTCAAGGTCTCAACTTCTGTGACCATATCAAGATGCGCCATTGTGACGTGTGGTAGTTTGAAAAGTCAAAAGGCGGGAAGTGGACCATTGGGGGCAACTTGGATTTTTGCCTCTTAAGGATTAAAGTATCAAAATGGCCCGCAAGCCCGAAAAAGGGAGGTCAAGGTTGGCTTTGAAAATTCAAAAGGGCGGGAAGCGGACCATCGAGAGGAAACTTGGATTTTTTGCCTCTTGTCATCAAAAGGATTAAAACATCAAAATTTCCTGCAGGCCTGACAAAGGATAAGTCAAAATTTGATGTGAAGGTCAACGACGGAGGACGGAGGTGCGGAATTTTGGAGGAAATTTGAACAATCTTCCTTTTGTTGAGAAGGGAGTTAAAAGTGTAAAATGAAGCATGGTTCCACTGGGACCCACATCGAAGCCAAAAGTGGAAGGGCGGAGTCATGGGGGAAAACTTGGAAAATTTTCCCTTTTCCAAAAAGAGGTGAAATAGCAGAATTTAGTCATGGTTCCTTTGGGACCCACCTTAGGAAACATGTTAGGCTCATTTCTCAAGGGTGGAGGTGCGGAGCAAAATGTGAAAAATTTACATTTTTCCAAAAAATTGTAAAAGGAAAAAAGGAACCCGCAGGATGGTTTTAAATTGGATCTCCCACATGGACGGTCCAAATTCAAAGTAAAGATCAACGACAATTGTGCGTCTGTATCTGATTTTACCCCCATTTTTTCTAAAAATCTTCTGGAAGTGCGATTCTTCATGATTTCTTGGTATTTCCTACACGCCAAACAAAGAGGGGAGTTAATTTTGATATCTAAGTTTGGTGGGGAAGATCTGGAGACATCTTTTGCCACTAAAATGGTTTGACTATCGGGCTCGATTTGATATTCTGTTTTTCTTCTCCCAAGCATGCAAAGAACCTGATTTGACATATTAGGGGCGGAAATGGTTGCTGAATAGAAGGAAGAGTGATCTACCAGAAGAAAGAGTTGAATGCGGGATATATTCGAAGAGATATGCCCCCTGAGCACCTGACAACTTTTTACATATCTGATTCTATGAATCACGATCGTGATCATGGAAAGCACCGTGTACTCAATGTTTGGATTTTTTGGGGGGAAAAGATTTGTTGTAAATGTTATAAATTGTACAAATTTATCATGCAAATTGTTGGAGTGTTAGAGGTCGGGATTGATTTTCTAAGTGAAAAAGCTTGATAGAGCCCCTCCTCCTGAGAAGTTATCTAAAAAATATGTCTACCTCTTTTGTATTAAATTTGATCGTGTCAAGGTGGTTACAAGTGTACAACCATTGACAAGCTCTGAGATCATTCTAGAAAATTTCCCTTGCTGATAAATTTAATCAAACTCGAGTTATTCTATGTTGATCTTGAGAAAAATGTGTCTGTTTCATTCCTGAATGTCTGCAAATAGTTTTTCTTGTTCCTATTGTAATCTTGTATCAAAATCTTTCTCTATCACAGATGTCTCAATCCTTGTGACAATTTAATGGCATCTGCAATTTCATTTCTCAAAAGAGCTTTCATCTGGGAGTGAAATAAACGATTTAAAATCACTTTTCTTTCATCTATTGACAGAGATTGTCTATAAGCCTCTGGGTGTACCTCAAGCGTGATTGGGCTTAGATCTTGATGCTTTGTTGGGTTTTCTAACTCGAGCCTTCATGCTAGAATCTCATAGATTTAAGCACATATTCTTGTTAAAGAAACATTTTAGCTATTATGTGGCATTCTGTTGGTTTAGCATTCCATTTTATAGAAGCTCTCAAAGATCTGGAGAATTAAGTCCATCCTACCTCACCTCCCACAAAAATTCTACTTAAAAACAACCAATCCTACCCGTACTACCCCTATTTTCCCTATGTGTATACAAATGCATAATTTCCATTACCAAAACATGTAGAAACAATCAGGGTTCCAAATGTCTTTAGTAGCTTGAACCTTGTCTAGAAAATATCTCCACTATCTAGAGTGACAACTCGTGAGAGTTAGATTTTGTTGCATTGATCATATTTTCTCCAAGGTCTTATTCATAACCTCACAGAGAAGGATATCTCCATCTCCTCCATAAACAACAGGCTATAGAAGGGTCCTCTCACCCTGGTTGAAAGGCACAACCATAAAGTAGTGAGGATAGATCAAATCCTCTTGAGGGTGCTATCCATTTCTCCACATCTGAGTGACAAAGGGCCAGTTAGATCCCATCCCCGGCTACAAAATGACCCACCATGATCTATCTGTCCCTAAGCTTCCTGTCAATACTTGTGATGTTACTCAGACTTTGAGGGAGAATCAATTTGGGTACTAATAACAACTACAAAAGTACAAAAGGATTCCATGGAATCTAAATCTTTCATTGACACGTTTTCAAAATCCCTTCAAAGTAGTTGGAGCTTTGTGGTGTTTACTTTCTCTTTACCTTGATACACAACTTAGAGAGTTTCCCATGCTATTTGTGTTTTACTGTTGCTGCCACTCTAGGTAGGATGCTTTCATGCATGGCTTGATGAATATAGAAAAGAGCTTTTCCATATTTCTTTCTTAATTCCTTCAAAGTGTCTTTCTTTTCCCGTGAGAGTGCATTATATGATGTTGCATCTATGGGCTCTGTGCACCCATTCTCTAAAATTTCCCACACATCCTGGGATATGAATAGTGCCTTCATGGTTAATGACCAATACTCGTAATTATTTCCTGTAAATTGTGGTGTCTGCAGACTTTATATAGATACAAAGTTTAATGGATACTTTGGGTAATTAGTTTAGAGTGACTCGGTAACTCTGATAGGGAGACCCCATGAGCCCTTACATATTTATCAATTTTTTCAAGCCTCCTCTTGAAAGAAATCAACAACCTGCAAAAACTCCCGAACATATTTTAAACGGTTTTCAGATAACAATTTAATCGAATTAAATCCCATGTTATGTTCTTAAATATATGACCTCAACATAAAAGGGATATTTTAGATACTATGAAGGGATATTTCCTATGAAATATTTGTGTTTCCTTCAGACACAGGGTAGTTCTCATATATGGGATGCTACGATAAGTCACATCAAATCCAAACTATCCCATTAGAAGAATAAATAGTTATAAAAAAATTCAACTTTTTTCTTAGTGAGTTCTCCAAGATATTCTTATTTACTTGCATAAACTTCTTTTGATACCTCAACAAATCAATAAATAACATTTGTGTGTTAAATTTCTCAATAGGCACATGGGACACAATATATTGATAAATATTCATGGGGAGTTATTAGTCTTTTACTAGCACCCATTAGTGGTAATCTTCAAGGTAGATAACATCCATGACCAGAGATGGTTGAGGGTTATGGATGTGAATGGAAGCCACGTCCTTACTTGAGTGTGTGCAATTGAGAGATCTCTCAAGTTTGAAATATAAATTTTAATTTTTATATCTTCCATTTAAGGCAGCAAAAGATCTAGTGTTCTAAGGTTGAAACCAAGAGCCAAAGTTTAATTCTCTTGCCAGTGGTGGTGCGATAAACCCTCTTTGGCCCTTAAATATTTGCAAGACTGCTAGTGGAAATTTAAGTCACATCGAGGTAATTTATTTACTCAAGTAGTAGTAGAGTTCCAATTCTCAAACCGGTTGCTCATCAACCTCATAAAGGAACTCGCTTATGAAAAAATGTCTATAACTTATGGCGGCAGAGGACCCTTAAAATTAAGATCTTAGATGCTAAGGTGATGCAAGAGAACTTGTAGCTCCACAATGTTACCAAAAGACTTCATAAGTCTAATCTTCCTATTGAGGTTGAAGAGAAACATCAAATTTGAGGGTTTCATTCTTAAATATGCTACTCTTGAACGTCAACAAGCAACTTGGATTTATGTAGAAACGTCTGAACCTCATGGTGACCCCAATCATAAAGGAATTGTACAAGAGCCTACACATTAAGAGGTTATTAGTTGAGCTCCAAAACTATTAAAAGAGGAGCCATGCAGATCCTCGGTAGTAGCAGATTGGAAAGGATAGAAAATAATGGACTCGACGATTCCAATTCCTAAATTTATTGCTCGTTATCCTTAGTAGACAACTTGGTTCAACGAGGACATATAATCGAAATTGAAGGAATTGCTCTTGAAGATTGAGAAACATCTTGTGATTTCAATTAAAAAGATATGGTCTAATGAAGGCCTCAATCCAAAGTTTAAAACTAAGTTGAAGATTGTATGGGAGGTCCATGAAATTAAGAAGTGAAGATTTCTACTTATGGGATCAAAAACATTTAAAAATCTGCAAATAAGAGTTTTGATTTAAATTATTTTGTTGGAAGGAGTATTACTCCATCATAATCAATCCAAAGACAATCAAATTTGAACCATTGGGTTGGAAGGAGTATTTTATTCTTGATGATGAAAATAACAATATGATTTACATAAAGATGAAAATAACACTTTGATTTACAAAGATGAATCATAGTAAATATTGATTCCTTAAAGTCTTGATAATTTGATACAAACAATGTTATCAAGATTTTTGTTGTGACCTTGTATATGAATATAATGACATGGATATTGAGACACCAAGATGATTTCTATTTGTTGGACCTTTGAGAGTTTGAAACTAATTAAGTGATCTAAAATGAATAAATTGACATTCGTAAAATATGATTCGTTAACTTCACATTCAAACCAAACCCACAAATACTAAAAATCAATAAGTCTAAGATCAAAACCAATTCGATGGTTCTAAACTCCTTGGATAGTTTAAATGTATTTTATTATACTTGTTCATCAACCGAAACACCCTAAATTATTCTCTCCTTGGCATACAATCATTGTTCTTGATGTCTCAAGCATGTTATTGTTAGCATGAGAGCGAAGTTTCTTGTTTAATCCACTTAGTTATCATTCTTCAATAGGTTCTTAATACCCTAGTCCTCCTTATGCCTTGAATCACCTTAATCGTTGTTCTATCACTATGGTATAGCTTATAATCATTCAACCACTTTTCATTGATAGCCAATAGCAATATTACAAAAGAGGAGGTTCCTTTTAATATACAAATAAGTGCATCGTATACATTACCCTTTTATTACCATTACTTAAATATAAAATGTGTTTCCTCAAGAACTCATTACAAAGTTTAATAGACATATAACGATCCAAATCTCTATAAGGACATTCACATTCTTACCTCTCATATACTAAATTGCTATTTTTGTTCTTACTAGCTATCTTGTTGATGAACTCAGTACCCACATTACTTTTGAATGTCCTCTAAGGTTTGTACTAACCCTCTACACATATAATCAAACTTTATATGACATTCTAACATAATAATCAATCACAAAAACTTTCATTCAATGAACACAATACAAAAAAAACCCTTATACATAGATTTTCCACTCTAAGAAGATCTTATTTGATCAAATCATGAGAGTTACACAACTTGATCCATAGGGATCCAGAAAAACACACCACTTCATCAGTTCCATCAGCACCAAGAAGGAGAAATAAGAAAGATGAGTAAAATGAGGTAAATGGAGGTTCTGGAAGGAACCTCCGCTCTATGTAGAGCAGCGGTTTTAACCGCCGCCTGTAGGGGCGGCAGTCTTGAAACCGCCATCTAGATAGGGTGGTGATCCTGAGACCGCGGGTCTACTCAGGGCAACAATCCTATTGATACAAATTTAGAACAAAAAAGAAGAATGGAATGCGATCGAACTTGAAGTGCCCAGCCATGTCTCTTCCCTTCCATGCCCTTTCACATCCTCCGGTACATGGGAGAACATGAGAAGGCCTATAAATGCATGAAAGGAGCAAGAGAATGATCATTTGAAGATCCAGAGAGATCAAGAAGAGTTTAATGAGAGTAGTGAGCATGATCTTCAAATGTTGGAATGGGATTGTAGGAGCAAGGTGTAGAAACAAAGCAAGCAAGTAATTGGAGATAAGGTTTACATTGTTGGTTTTTTTCATACTTATTTTAATTTGTAATTGTCTATATTAGACCAATAAAATTGGGAAGAAAGAGTAGTTTCCCTTCCCGACGTTTTTCTTCCATTGGAGGTTTCTAGTATAAAATTGTAGGTGTTGAAGTTTTGAATTCTTCCCTTATTTCCAATTTCCTTTCTATGGCACTATATAATCAGTCACGAAGCTCTAATTTTTCAAGAAAATCTGTCATTTTCCAAAGTTGAAAGTAGAACAACATAATTGTGTGATTCGTAGAGCATTAAAGCAGAAGTTTACAAATCATTTTGGTATCATAGCTGATCGTATATCCAAGACTTGTGGTATTCAATTCTTTCTTGTGATTTTGTATGACAGTGACAAGGTCCAAAGGTGAAGAATTTTTACCTTGCAAGCTAGATATTTCTACGAAGAAGTGGAAACAGAGAGTTTGAGCTCAAATGGAGGAAGAGAACTTGGTCCGTAGAGTCGAGATGCTAGAGACCTTGAAGGATAGATTACATAGGAAACAAGAAGAGCTTTAAAAATTCCATGGACTCCATGGACTTTGGTTTGAGCACTAGCCAAAAAATTTGGTATCGGAAAGAGCCACGAAGAGGAAGAATGGGAAGAGCATGAAGAGATGCCAATTGTAAGCGAGAAGGTAAAATATGCACATACACCTTTTAGAGTTGAAAAGAAAGTGGAAATAAACAATTTTGAAGGAGAATTAGATGCATAATTACTGGATAAATGGCTAAAACAAATGGAAGTCTACTTTAGTGTGCATAATGTCACTAAGGCACAAAGGATCACCTTTGCACGTCTCAAAATGGAAGGTCATGCTCTGGTTTGATGGGAAACCCATCTAGCCACTTGTGAGAAGAAGAAACATCCTATTGTCAGTACTTGGAAAGGTTTTAAAGAATTGATTAGAGCTAACTTATATCCTATTGGCCATAAGACTGACATGATGATTAAGTGGCAATACTTTAGACAGGGCAACAGTCAAAGCGTGCAAGACTACACTAAGGAATTTTGGAGACAAGCCATGTTTCTTAATATGGACTTGGAGGATGAGGACATTCTGACCAAGTATTTGGGAGGAATTCACACTCACCTTCGGAGGAAGGTAATCTCCATGAAGCTCAAGGATATATTTGAAGCTTGTGTACAAGCATACTACATTAACGACGAGAAGAAGCAAGGAGAAATAGAGCCAAAGGGAGACTAGTCAACATAATAAAAGGACATAGAATAAGGGAAGACAAGTAGTAGAGGTAAACGGAAAGGTAAACATGTCACTACCGCTTTACACACTTGCAAAGATCCTAAGAATTTATGTAAGAATTGTGATGTAAATGGAAATACTGACGCCACATGTTGGAAGTTGCATCCAAAATTGCACCCAAAACACTAAAACAAGGATTCCAAGAAATCCATGGCCACTGTGAAGACAGAGAAGAGAGGTGGAGATTGAGGATGATTTAGATGTAGACGAGAGGGTAGGATGCATGGCCACTAACATGTACAGGGCAGTAGAAGAAGAAGAGATGAGTAACCTATTTCAAATCAGAATCCAAATCAAGAAGACTAAGGTAAATTCTTTAGTAGATTCTGCTCTCACCAAATTTGATTTCTGATGCGGTTGTAGAGCAGCTTGGTCTAGAAACTTAGACACATTCACATTCATACCCACTGGGATGAGTGAAGAAGGGTGTATAAATACAAGTTACAAGGAAGTGTAAGCTTCAAATTGGGATAAATACCCAATACATAGATGTATTAGAGGTTGATATTATTCCACTTGATGCATTTGATGTTGTCTTTGGAAGTCCTTACTTGTATGTCAGGGATGTTATGTTCACAAGGAGGGAGAACCAGTTCAAATGGGTCAAGGATGGAGTCATTTTTAACATCCGAGCACACCAGAGCAAATCAAAGAAGGCTATGGTAAGTGCCAACCAAGCACCAAGACTTATTCAGAAAATCATTAGTTTTTTTTTCTTTCATTGGAAGAAAAGCAAAATGGACGTGAGAGCATGGATATTTCTGACCAAAGGATGGAGAATTTGGATAGCACTTGTCATTTTTTGTAGAAGAAGCCACCACAGGAACTACTCATTCAAGGAGCAAAACAAACTTCCGTTATGCAATCACCGTATCTACCTACAAATTCACTGGACTTGACCATGGGGCAACAAGAAGAAGAGGAGATACAAGGAACAATGGTGACTATAGCAGCAACGTACTTGGAGAGGATTCGGCCAATCCATCTCAAGAGACAAAGACAGAAAGGACTAAACCACTATAGTATGGGACCTTCGCCATACTTGAGCAGGTTGGAGAAGAAACCTTCAAGCCATACTTCATGCAGATGCATGTGATAGCAAGTTGCAAGAGCACGCATCCACTAACGCCATCTATGGATGAAAAAGAAGTAAATATACAAAAGATAACTTCCAAAGAGGATTGTAATCGAGGAAACTCGGAGGAGGATTTAGCACTAGAGCAAGAAACTAGAGATCTAGAGGAGTCTTGGCGGGTTAGATGAGAGAAGACACCACGATCCGACCCAATGGTACTCTAATGAGCATGAGAGGGAGTTGATTCCTCTACCACTCCCTCACTAAGCTTTTGTGGGACCAAAAGCCTCATAAGTAGGGGAGGTATGATCCATAGGATCCAAAAACACACCACTTCATCGGGTTCCATCAGCACCAAGAAGGATAAATAAGAAATATGAGTAAAATAAGGTAAACAGAGGTTCTAAAAGGAACCACCACTCTATTCGTAGCGACGGTTTTAGAACCGCCACCCCTCACAGGGTGGCGGTCCTGTCACTTTTTAATAGAAAAGAAGAATTGAATGAGAATGGACGCGAACTTGAAGCGCCCAACCTTGTCTCTTCCTTTCATTCCCTTTCATATCCTCCAAAGATACATGGAGGACATGAGAAGGCCTATAAATGCATGAAAGGAGCAAGAGAATGATCATTTGAAGATCCAAAGAGATCGAGAAGTAGATTTTAATGAGAGCAAAGTGAGCATGATCTTCAAGGTCTTTGGAATGGAATTGTAGGAGCAAGGTGTAGAAACAGAGAAAGCAAGTAATTGGAGAGAAGGTTTACATTTTTTCTTCTTTTCATACTTATTATAATATGTAATTGTTTATATTAGACCAATAAAAGTGGGAAGAAAGAGTCGTTTCCCTTCCCGATCGGTTTTCTTCCATTGAGGTTTCAGATAAAATTGTTGGTGTTGAAGTTTTGAATTCTTTCCTTCTCTACAATTTCCTTTCTACATGACTAGATAATCAGTCACGAAGCTCTAATTTTTTAAGAAAATCTGTCATTTTCCAAAGTTGAAAGTAGAACAACATAATTGTGTGATTCGTAGAGTTCCAAAGTAGAAGTTTACGGATCATAACTTCATGAGCCCTAAGGTTCTGATATAAATTTCCACCTTAGAAAAATAAATTCCCTCAACTCTCTCCTTATCCAATATTCGAATACATGATGAATTCCTATACAAAAATGAGAAGAAAAATGAGACACTCGTTAGGGCTTCTCCACCACTAACCCAACTAGACAAGGCTAACTCAAGATGAGTTAAAGCCTAGGTAAGGTGAGAGAGTCATGAAAAATATGGAGTAGATGTCTCAAAATATTTATTACATCATTTATGAATTTTTACAAACACCTACGACTAAAACACCCTACAACTTAATTTCAAATATTCAAATTGTACATTTGGAGGGAAAACTCCTTATTTTCCCTATAGAGTCCTAATGGACTAGAAGATGCTATAACCATATTAAGTGGACCCTACATACCCATATCACCTAAGGAAAACAAAAATCAAACTATTTACAAGATGCTCATGAGTCAATAACCATGTAGTAAAGTTGTTCTACTACTTGGAGCCCAAGAATAAGAAGACTAGGTAGGAATATTAGGTTTAGGAGGCTATTGAATAAATACATGTGCCACAAAAGAATACAATTAAAATGCAAAAAATGACAAAGGGGGTGAAAAGATTTTTTTTTTTTGAGTGCCTCAAACCATTCATGAACATCCTAAAGAGGAATAAGACGAGGATGATTCAAAGAATGTGCTATTAGAAAAAGAAATTTCCAAGGATGAGCACTACATGACTTTCCATGCCCATCACACCTTCCATCGGGACAGTAATAAGTGTCCCATATACAAGTAGTGTAGGGCCAAATATAGGGTTGGAGGAAAACGTTGTGCCCACACTTATGGAAAACGACATTGAATTTAGTCAAAAATATGCACATACCTCTCGATGAAGGAGAAATAATTGAAACTTGTGTGTCAACAATTACTACTCCTATAAGGGAACCTTCCATAACATAAGTCCCATGAGCATGGAATTCTATCTCGAAACTAGTAAAGATCCTAAGGAATCTAATGTTGAAATATCTACACCTCCAAAGATGCCTCCATAAATCATTTATGTAGAAAATGAAGTTCATAAATAAACTATATAGAGGAAGAGGAGAGAATATATGAAGAAGAATAAACATGTAAGGAAGAAAGTGGTGAAAACATAGAATAAACACATAATAATGAGGAATAAAATAACCACTGAAGATACATGCACCAGTGATGAAGAAGAGGAGGATGAATAGTGCCATAAAGAAAAGGAAAGGGCATATAATACGAAGAATAAGAAGATATGGAGTATGATGATAGATGAAATTCAAATAATCCTCACTTAGGATTATAGAAGGGTAAACCATATAACCAATTGTTTTATCGAATTTCCTAAAGGATACGCTCGTGACCATAAAGTTAAAAAAGGTGTTATCTTTCACTCTAGATGCACTTGCACGAAAGATCCCATGTTTGAAATCACCTATGCTACCCTACCTAAAGTTCTCGAAGGAGTTACAACAAAAGAATATGTGGCCCTCATAGATACATTCCAAATGTTTGAAACACAGTAGGGGAAGTGCTACTCAAATTTTTTACGGAAGTTATTCAATAAAACCTCACAAATAATGTGGATAGCCACTTTAAATGAAGAAAGGTGGATGAGATGACCAAGAATCTCCAAGAAATAAATTAAAAAGTTAAGCAACTTGGTTAGAGAGCATAAATATTCATTAGGAAAACATATGCATGATGATAAAAAAGTGACACATTTAAGCAAAAGGATCCTCACCAATGAACCCAAAATTCTAAAGGAGCTTAATTAGAATAAGGGGAGGTGTAGTAGAATTGGATTAATTGGTTATCTTACCACTTAAGCAAATGGAAGTAGATATAATAGATGGAAATACGTATGTACAATAAATTAAGGGTAGAAATAATTAAGAAAGAATTCTTTGCATCGAAAATTTAAAGACTCATGCAAACTTGGCCGCAAAAATTGGAGAGAAGGCTCGCATGCGGAAAATTTAGTCATGGTTTTTTTCAAAACTCCAAGATTTTTTATGCATGCACTCTCCCAAGGTCAAAAAAAGTTCCTTAGCTTGATACAAGTTGATAACAATGACAAGCAGAGATTTTCCACCACAAATTTCTTCAAGACATAATTTTTTTAAAAGAATAGATAAACATATAAAAAGAAAAAAACCAATAAATGATTGACAAGGGTGAGCAATTTTACTTTTAAGGAATAAGGTGAGGTTGAAAATGCAAGCAATGAGAAGTTGCAAGATTTACAAGAAGAGGCGCTCGAATCTCACAAGAGAATAATATCCCTAAAGGATCTTGCCACGTGTGATTTGACTAGTTGCCCCCTTCCTAGAAAATGCCTTAAACCAATGAAAGACACATGAATATTTATTAAGATAGGAGGTCTCAAAATTATTTGAAAAGTAGATAAAGTGTTACTATAGGGAAAACAATGAGTTTAGTGTGAAGTGATGTTGAGCCCCTAAATTGTTATACATTTATTGGATAAGTCCTATATTAGGAAATTATTTTGTATTCTTTCATATTCTTTCTGAAGCACACATATTTAGGGAAAGAGTACAATAATAGCACACATATTTTGCGATAAGGTAGAAGGAAAATCCAAATGCAAATATAGAAGATGAAGGCAAAAATAGATGCATGAAGATATAAAGGAAAGGGAAAACACATGTGTATGGTTGAATCGATAGGGAAAATGCATGGACAATAAATATTGACGCACTAAAAATAGTTTAGCTAAATCTGTAGAAAAGTAATTATAGTTCTCATTGCATGCATGCATGTCAACATAAAGAAGGTGACATGCAAAAACTAGTTGAGAGAGTAAAAAAATTCCAATAATATCCCAAGGGGCATGAATAATAGAGGAGTGGATATTTAGAGTAGAAAAACTTTTGAAAGACCTTCATGCATGAAATGAAATCGGGATATGATGAAGTGTAGAATAAATTCTGCCCCTAAGTAATAGTTAGTTGTTATTAATAGAGCACAAGGGTTAATTATAACTCTTCTTTGACTCGTGAAGGGAAGTCCCCACTAGTATATATACCCCTTGAGGGATCGAGAGAGAGAGAGAGAGAGAGAGAGAGAGAGAGAGAGAGAGATATGTAATCTAGATTGAGCTATGACTATGGAGTGAAGGATTATGGATTCATTGTGTTTCTCTTATACGCATGAGTATGTGCTTATGGTTTATGTTATGTTATTGTTATTATGCTTTAAATGTTTCTACTTCTATTCTTTTATATGTTTAAATAATTTATACCAATGCCAAACATGATGGGTATCGAACTCTCTCGTGCCTCGGGTGAGCATGTTAAGGTTTCTACATTAGTGTGATAGGCACATGTAAGAGTTGACATTCTTATTTTGTGCACATTATGATGGTAAGGTTATATGGGTGTTAGTATGATTTAGTAGGTGAAACTAGACATGAAACACAATGGATGTGAAATTTGATTTAAATTCGATACCACTTGCTAAGTTCCAAATACAAAAACCGAAACTAAAAAAATATAGAGTAAAAATTGTAATAAATGGAAAGTTGGGAGAACATGTTTCCCTAAGGGTGAATTTCAATTTCAAATCCAAATTTTACAAAATATATCTTAGATAAGGACGACATCTTCTCGCATTACGTATTTGGTATAATAAAAGTAAGCTATAGTCTTTAGGTATATTTCCCCATTTTTTAGTCAAACCATCAAAACAATAACTAACCCAACCCATGACCTAAATCTTCATTAAATCTTGTCACAAAATTATAAAATAGTAATAATATTATTATTTAACTAAAGACAAAAGTATATATGTTATGTTTAGGTACAATACAACTAGATTTCTCATTATTTTTATCAAACATTTCATTGTTGATTAGATCTCCACAATTTCTATTATTATATGGATGAAAAAACTTTTAACCTTAAAAATTCAATCTCTACTACCTTAATTTTTAAAATCATAAGAAATTGCAACTTTTACAATAAAATTGAATTTAGGAGTAATTAATTTATTGTTCTTTCCTTTATGTCAATAATTGATCAAACATTGAAACGATATGCAATGTTCACCTTACAATTTATTAGGAAATATGGTATAAAATGAAAAGTAAAAGGTTATTGGAAAACAAACAATCTTAATAAAACTGCTAGAACATGGTCAAACTATTACATCATATGTACCAAATATAAACATTAAATGTAAATGTGTCCAACCTCAAATTAAACCAAAACAATATTGAAAAAAAACATTACATGGATAATAAATCTACATTCTAACATATATAACTTTTCAAAATTAGAATTCACTCTACCAATTAAAAGTCAAGAATTTTAAATGTTTAACAACCAATAGCACCTAAAATAATATCATAATAAAATACAAGAAGTCTTCAACCCACTATGTGAACTTTTAAATAACTCTACTACAATCTTTTACTCTACTACAATATTATCATACACAATATTTCATTCATCATTTATCTTCACTTGTATATGTGTTTTTACATGTGCAATCACGGGTAAAAACACCCCATTAGATAGAATTGTGTTGGAATGTGGGAAGCATTATGAGAAGGTGGAGTAGAGTCTTTGAATTGCATGTTTCTAGTGCACTTGTGTAATTTTAATTGTCAAAAATGTGCATTTTAATAAATTTTTGGTGGTGTTTCTTTGTGTTTCACTTTCTTTATTCTTTGGTCTCCATGTTATCTCTTCTATTTCGCTCTCTCTTAATCATTTGGAGATTTTAAACTTTTCAAAGGTATTGAATAGGATACTTATCCATTCAAAATAAATACGAAAGCTTAATTATTGTTTCTTGAATGTAACAAGTGTTATGTAAGAAATGTAGAAATCATCACAATGCTTATTGTAGCATAGAAGTTTATGTTACGCATATTATTGCAATGCATTTGTTTTTGTGGATGATATATTAAATTGTAATTATTTGTGTATTATTTTTTGATATTGTATAATTGTGAGAATTTGAAAATATCAGTGTGGTAAAATGTATATCTCAAAACATATCATTTTTCACACAAGTTCTAAATTTGATGCCCACATAGAATCTTTACTATAAAGAAAACTGATTAATCTAAATAAATATTTACTATTACTAAAGATGTTTTTAATAAACAAGTACACCAAACCTAATCACAAGAAACAAGAAACAAGAAACAAGAAACAAGAAACAAGAAACAAGTGACATGAATTTTTCGAGTCAAAACAAAAACAAATAAACAGCTAAAATATAACGGCCACATCTGAAATAGAAAAGCTGTTCTTTGATATTTATACAACATTCTGCAACTTAATATTTGCTGTAATTATTAAGTTAAAAAGAAATTCTCTGCCAACGGTTAAATGAATTTCATTCGACATCAAGAAATGATCAAACGGTTAAATGAATTTCCTTCCACAACAAGCTATGATCCAACGGATACAGGAATTTCTGTCGACATCAGGCTATGTGAATTCTTAAATAGCCAAACCCTAAATTTACTGGGCTATGTGAATTCTTAAATAGCTTTGTATGTGTATCTTTCTGCTTTTCAAACTTCAAACCCTTTCCAAAAGAGACAGGCAACAATGGACATCCTTGGGTCATAGTTTTGAATCCACAGATAAGCAATCAGGTATGTGGTTCTTCGTTGGTGATTATGAAAATTATTTTGTGAATACTTATTTATTTACAGACTGTAAACATGAAATGTTTCAAGGGAGAATTTGAAGCTCGGATAAAAGTATGTTGCTCAATTATTTAATGTTTTAGAGAGTTTAATTAGTAACCTGAATCTTGATTGGTTTTAACAGGTTCTGTGTTTTTGCATAAACTAGAATATCATTTTGGAAATGGTTTTATGTGATGAATACTTGTCCCTACATATATGCATTAGCTTCTTATTGTACAAGATGTTTTCACATTTGGGTAACCAATAGTAGGGGAAAACTAAAATCTCCATATTTAAGCTTCATATTTATTCACCACCTCAGACATCTGGATCTGTTGGATCTGTAGTTGTGACTTATTCCTTTGATTTGAAGTTTAATGCCTCCTTTTGCACTGAAATTTCCTTCAAAATGGTTTTCAGCGACAATGATGTTTACTGTTCAATCTTGGTGCCAAAACATACCAAATATACTTATATGATGTTTACTGTTTACTGTCCCAGTTTACTGTTCCCTTTCAAACGAGGTTTCAAGAACTCTAGGCAAGATTACGGAATTTATTTCAGTATTATGCAACCATATTCTTCATGAGTTTTAGCTTCAACTCTCTCCAAACCTTCTAGGCATTAACATACAAGTTCTAGTGTTCTTGTTCCTTCATACACAGTTTTAAGTCAAAACAGAGTTTGTAGAATGAATACCATCATGGAATTTTTCAATGACAGGTTCTATTTTCCTTATACATCCTTGTACTTCTCCACCTATCTTAGTAGTCTACAAAGGAAAGATTCAATACCTTCACCAAATATCAACATTCTAGACCTTCCACCTGTGCTTGTACAGTTGAGGACTGACAAACTGTACCCTTACACACTTTATGATAATTTTGTCTTTCAATCTTCTGACAACAAGAACAATCAATGAATATTCATTTCCCCAGCATTTCCAAGGTGGATAAGAAACATTGAATAAATTATGAACATTGTTTAGCTTGTGCAAACCCTCATCAATTACCAACACCGTACATAACAGAGAAGACTGAGTTCAATACCCTAGTGTCTCAAAACTCCTTTTCCAAGACACTCTACAACTCAAGGAAACCTCCTAGCACCTCTCTAATTCCTTTGACACCAAGAAGAATCAAGATTTAGTGCTTTGGATTGTCAAAATATCCTTTTATACTGAGATCAAACCCTAGGACTGTATCTTACCCGTGAGCTTCTCATTGATTACTAAATTTAATTTCTTCTTTCTCCGACTCTGTCAAGAATCACAGAAGTCATCAAGATCTTCATGCATGAACTTGTCAACATTCTATTTGTTATAATTCATTCTTGAAGCTTTGAATCATACCGTCAAACCTGCATACTGCTCGATTCTTAGCAAATCCTTGAATCACTGCGGAAATCCTTTAATTTACTAACCTTACCATCCTGAAAACACACTTACACATTCAAATATACCAAATATACTGTTCCATACCAAATATACTTATATGATGTATATGCAGTTTTGAGACCCAATTTTTTTTTTTTCTTTAACAAGTCTCAACATATTTGATTTTGTTAAAACATTTGTCTTTGTGAACTGTCTAGCTAAGATTTGATGATAAGTCTCCATTTGTTTGGTTTCAAGACTTAGGTTTATATCATGGATTCCAATACCTTTTTCGAAGTAACTAAATATTATAGTATTTGACTTATTATTTATCTTCATTTTTAGTTGCATTTTTACACGTGTAATCACTAGTTTGCATTTTTAAATGTGCAATCACTGGTTGGCCTGAGAACATTTTAGTATTTCAGTTATTATTTATCTTCAAAACACTTTCAAGTTAGAAGCGATTAGATATCATTTTATTAGAATGTGGGAAGCATTTTGAAAAGGTGGAATAGAGTCTTCAAGTTGCATGTTTTTGGTGCTTCTGTAATTGTTATTCACTTGTTAAAAATGTGCATTCTAGGAACATTTCTTGCTGTATTTCTTTGTGTTTCACTATATTTATCCTTTGTTTTCCGTGTTATGTATTCTATCTCTCTTCATGATTTGGAGATTTTTAAAGTTTTCATCTAAATAGGTTATTTAGCTATTGAAAAGATATAAGAGAACTTAATTATTGTTTCTAGAATGTAACTAGTATTATAAAGAAATTCACTGACAGAGAGTTTCCTTTGACATCAGGTTCATGTGGTGTAGACTTATTGCTGTGAAGGGATTATTTTTTCTGCAACTGCAACTCATTGCTACGAAGGGACAATGGGAAGAAAAGCATTAGCCGTTGAGTATATTCCTAAGAATGCCAAACGCAAGCATCATTTCGACATTAGAATTGCTGGAGTCTTTAAGAAAGCATATCAGATTTCTCAGATATGTGGTGTTCCATTCTCTCTTGCTGTTGAAAATGAAGACGGGATGCTCTATTGTTACAAAAACAATCTTGATATTTCTGGCAGCCTTTGTGATGCCCAACGATTGCCCGATAAGATAAAATTGTACAATCCAGAGACGAACAAATTTGATTTGAAACAATCCATCCCCAATTTGACATCTTCATGTGCAGATGGGTCTGATGAAAGGAAGGTTGCTGCCCTTATTTCTGAGTTAGAAAGGGAGATCGCTCCAAAACAGGTGGAGGAATGGCCATTTGGTGATTTGCCTTCTTTGGAGCCATTTGGTGATCTGCCTGCTTTGGAGTCACTTGATGATCTGTCTTTTTTGGAGCCATTTGATGAGCTGCCTTCTTTGCAGTCATTTTATGATCTGCCTGCTTATCTGCCTTCTTTTTCCCACCATTCTGGAAAATTATTGTAGCAGAGCTCTGCAAATTATTGTACAACACTCTGGAAAATTATTCTGGCACAGTATTGAAAATATTGTAGTTCTAAATTACCATAACAGAGTTATGGAATTATTGTATTCTGGTGAAAATTTCTGTGGCATAGTCTTAAAATTACTGTAGCAGAGTTCTAAAATTACTGTGACTTACTGTAACAGAGTAATACATCATACTAATTACTGTAGCAGAGTTCTAAAATTACTGTGGCTTATTAGTCCAGGATTTACCATTATAATACATCCATATTCCTTGAAAATAGATTCAACATTCAATCATGTGGCGGATATGCAGGTCAATGCAACATTCAATCCAGCTCTAGGGAACCAAATTAGGAAAAACAGTTCCCCGATCAGTGCCAACAAATTAGTTCGTGAATCCAACCTTAACCAAGTATAACAAACGAGTGTAAAATCTGATCACATTGATGATATGTCTATGTTTTTCTGCAGCAGCTTAAGAGCAGTAGTTATATGGGATTACAATTTGCACTCTTTTGGTAGCATTGGGTAATCGGTAGTAAGCATTATCAAGCTAGTCAAGGAAGTCAAGCTCCCCTGTTTGAAGACTGATTGGATGGAGAGCTACTGCTTCCTTCTTTACAGCTCAGCATTGGAGGACTGAGGTATCTAATTTTCATGGTTAGCGCCAGTTTTAGGCCCTTCACCAGTGCAGTAGCTTCAACTTGATTGTTGGTTACCCTATAAATAAAGTTTTAGAAGCCCCTGGAAAGGTCCTTGTATCATCCCATAGAATACAGACAGCCCCAACCTTATCTGGGTCGACCCAAGAGGCTCCATTAAAACCTGCTCTTTATTTTCCTGGGGCTTGTGGTTTCCATTTCACCTCTGTTGTATACCTCATGTGCAGCTGACCTTGAACAGGTATGCTTTAAAGTTTATACAGTGTATTATTGTGCATGCATATGAGATCTAATGCTCACATCATAGTTTCATGCTGGCTAAGTTTGGTCCAACTTGCTGTATAACCAGAAAATTGGCAGGGCCATGGATTTGGGGAGATCCTCTAATGACAGTCTTTTCTACACATTTATTGTTATTTTCATCGGTACATTCAAGAGATAATAGGAAATTACCCTAGAAACCATATATACGCCCTTTACTAGCCCGATGGGCTAAATTCGATTTTAACTCTTCCCAATCTTCAACTCAAGACACAAAACTTGGTCCTAAGGACTGTTTACACATTATTTATAAGAATTTCTTACCAGTGAGGCTTTCCATTCATGGTGTTTATGAAAACCGTTCCCTCATCTACTACTCTGCCTGTAGGTGCTTAAGGACAAAGTCAATCAACTGCTTTTATTAATGGAATAAGACAATTTCTTTACCCACCTGGGTCTATGTTCTCTTTACCAATAGTCTCGTGTATTAACCCTTCAACATTCTCACTCCTAATACCCTTGCATTGTTTCACAGTCCTATGAATTTAATACAGTCTTCGATCATCCCACAGTCATACAGAGCACCAAGTTAAATGGTCTGAAAGCAAAATCACATCAAGCAAAATCACAGCTTCCGCTAATACTTCACATGTTTAACATTAAAAGCCTTTATTTCAAAGCTACAGTTTATCAAGGAATCCTTATCAAAACACAAATGTACAGTTACACAAGTTCATGCACTCATTGCATGTTCAAACATAGTGTCCTTTGCTGATCTTCTATGAAATATCAATGAAAACCAAGTACTCTATGTCCTTATCAATAAAATCTCAATCCTTAACCGCATGATAACAAAGGAAAACTCAGAAAATGCAACAAGCAAGATCCACATACAGTACAAAACAGAGTGTCATTTAGTAGTTTCAAGTTTACATGCAAAAATTTTCTTTACCTCTCTCAGTTCCTCCTCCACGAGGAATGATCTTACAACTGATTCTTCCCATATTTACCTTATTCTCTCCTCCATGTACAGCCGACCCTTGAACAGGTATGCTTTAAAGTTTATAAAGTGTATTATTGTGCACGTATATGGGATCTAATGCTCACATCATAGTTACATGCTGGCTAAGTTCAGGATATTTGTGCATGAAAAACACTAGTTCAGGATGTGGAATGCACATTAAGTCAACATCAGCAAAGACAGCAGTAGAAAGTCAAAATATGGAGTTATGGGCATCAGGGGCAATATTTCACACTTTCAACTCCTCTAAGGAATTTTGGACTTGCTTACCCTGATTTAAAATTAGTTTCCACTTCTTTTTTTAGGTCCAGTCTCCTCTATTGTGTCCCCAGAAGCTTACTAGAGTGCATAGCTACTCTGTATTGACTATTTCCACCATGCATTTTACCAGCACTTACAAAACTTACATCCCTTTTAAGCTCATGTCAACTCATAAACAGCCTCCTCTCTTTTCGTCTCTACCAAAGCTTGATTTAACTCCTGTTTACCATGCAATGATCAAAGCTTGATTTAATTCCTGTTTACCTGGGAGAGAAATTCCTGTCCTATTAGCTATTCAAGCTAGTCATTGGAGGACTGATGCAGAATTAAAAGCTATTAGCTATTAGTTTGAAGACTGATTGGATGAAGAGCTATTGCTGAGCATTGGAGGACTGATGCAGAATCAAGAGGTTAGTAACTGAGGGCTATGCAAGAGAACTTAGTTAGGCACCAAGCAGCAGTTTATATGTGTCAAGCAGCAGTTTAAATGTTGACTGATTTAGCTGCATTCATCAATTGGATGAATAAATGTTACGTATAAATGTTTATAGGCTACAAGCAGCAGTTTCAGTGAGCTTTATTCTCGACAGCAACTGCCGATTCTGAATTTTGATCCTTTTGCTTTTGCATGCCCCTCACAGGTAATATTCACATAACTCTGTACTTTTGTAGCCAAAATTAACACATAATGCGAGATGTGCTCCGATGGCAGAAAAAGTAAAAATCAAAGGCAATATGTTGATTAGAATTTTGAAATTTTCTTTTAACCTTAGAATGTTTAGAATCATAAAGTTCCAATGGAACTAATCTAGACTCCTACAAGGGATAACAAACAAGACAAGTTAATTAAATAATGTTTACCTTGGTCTGCCCCAGAAGTAGAAGTACAGGTTGCTGTCAATGCAAAGGGAATGCTGAATGTTACCTGCAAAAGTCGCAGTCTAATCAGTCTTTCAACAGAAAGTCACAACTTCATCCTTCTAAAATATCTAAAATTAATCTCTTTTACTAGCAGGAGAAGCTATATATTGATAAGTAACATCCAAGATAACATTCAACGAGAGAGAATCTAAAACATACTGCAAGCGGTGCTCCAAGTGCTGCAAAACTGCCAAAGATGCAATTTTAACAGCACTAGAAGGAGATGCAGGTTCATGAGTTTCGGCAAGTTTGGTGATTAGAAAAGTACATGCAAGAAAAATGCACAGGAACAAGTTTGCTATTGGCCACAACAACTTAGAGCCTAGCCTTCGAGCCAGATACCAAAGAAGTTGCCCCAAGCATTATTGAATTTAACATTAGGCCAAACGATCCTGCTGTAACACCTTCATCATACAAAGTTGGTAATGGCTTCCCTCTATAAAATTCTCCACTGATGCAGAGCTATATATATTTGATCAAACTTTCAATCAATAAGAAGAACCAACCATTGACTTACCCACAACTCTGCAAGGGAGGATCTCTCTCAGATGCCTATAATGGCTCAATTCATGCATTAATTGTCATAATACTACTTTCAGTAGCTTACTCAGCATTAGTACCCTGTTTATACCTTGTTTGAATGCCCATTTAACCCTTAAGATGATTATACTTCAAGAAACTTCATGTTCTCTTACCTTGTTCAACCTCCTCTTCTTGCTTCTCCACTAGCTCTTCATCCAAGACAAGTAACTTTTGGCACTTAGCCTCCACTGAACTCCTTTAGGCATGTAACCTGTTTCTTGCTGATTCAAAAATGAGGTTAGATCCAAACACTAAATTTGATACAACAAGCTCAAATACCAAATTTTGTCTTTCTTATCACAATTGCTATTCTAGTGCTATTAAGACTAGTATTTTCCTTTGTTCATGGATAGACCCATCTAGGGTGACCCACAACAAGTTGAGCACATTTTTAAGAACCCTTTATCAACCTCCTAGTGCTCCCAAATTTTCATGAGCTAACTCATTATAAATTTCTCCCAATCATCTCATCTCCTTTTTTAGCCTAATGGCCTCAACTAGTCCTGCTCCTATACTCTGTCAGGTATAACTCCCTCCCCAAGAGGTATTAAAACACGCGTAAGACGTTTTCAAGAACCTATTTAAGTCTTCTTTCTGTGTGTCAAGTCCCAAGATTTGATTCTAATTCAAACCCCTAGCTGCTTTGCAAAGTAGACATCCCAATTAGCCCTTTTACTGTTTCCTTTTGCACTGTCATGGACTGTCATTAAAATCTCAAATCTCCACCCGTGAAAACACAGTTTTCCTTTTAAATATGTTTGTCAAACATGTCATAATGATTTCTACCAAGTTTCACAAATTTCTCATGGCTACTTTTGGCTTACAAGAAATCAAGGTTTTGGCTTACAAACCCTAGTTATGTACTGTAGCACACCGACAGGCTTTAAAAACTAATGTGTTACCTCCCATGCAACTTCAAACCTCTAATTTTGGTTTACGGGTCTATTTTTAAAACTTCTTCAACCCTGAACTGACAGTAACACGTGATAATGAGATTATAATTATAAATCAGCAAAATCCTTCATTTCGTATGTGTGGAAACTGGGGTTTCTCCTCCTTTAGAGTTGCTAGATCCAAATATGGTTTCTATCATTACTGTTAAGGTTTCTTAAGGTTACTCCAACCTTCGATGCTCCTTGTATTTGCTCTTTTCATCTATAACTCATTTCCATTAGTCATTCAAACTCCAATCACACACACAGTTAGTTTTTAGAGGAATGTTCATACAAACTATAGTAAGGCTTACCAATACATGCATGCAAGAAGTTTCACAGTATTATCTTCTTCTTGTCACCATTACAGAGCCTTGTTAATTAGATTCAACACTACACTCACAACATTATAAGTTTCAACACCCAAAATTCAGAGTAACACTATCACACCATGCACTTACAAACCAAAACCTTCCAATTTTCTCCTTGAAGCTCCAACATTTTATTGATGACCATTCAAATGATAGCACTAATCAATTACAAAAATGATGTTTATACTCCTTACAAGACAGTTACCACTGAAATTGTTACCTTTCAAGTCCTTCGGTCTTATGAATAACTACTTGAGACAACACCATGCTTATCTATAACTTGAAGAATTAGACTCCTAGACACACTCACTACGACCCTTAGAGCCCACTAGGACTTATTTCATGACTTAAATCCCTAAAATACCTACAAAACAACTTATAACCCTTAACTCTTATGAAGATTAGCCTTCAAATTCAAATTCACATTTTTGGAGGGAAAATATAGAATTTGAATTTGTAAAGGACTACTCCCACAAACCATTTTAAATGACTCCATAGGACCTCATAGACCTACAAACAAGTTTTCAAACCAAAATTGATGGTAACTGACCCTACTTACATATCAGGGAGGATGCTCGTACATCATCCACCCATCCAATATGTGTCAAAGAGTAGGAATGGAAACCATGCAAGCCAAGTCAGTGCCGTAACAAGAAGTAAATACAACATGGGAGGAGGGAGATGTCTGAAAGTGCTAAATAGATCCCATATAAATGCTTCTTGTGGTTCTTCAGTAGCCTCTTCATCATCATTATCGCCGTCATCTTCATCATCATCTATTGGATCGCACACATTCCCTCCTACCGCCTTTGCTCTTGCTTCAACTTCAGCTTGTGCATTTGACCTTCTCTTTTCAGGGGTGGCGGTTACACTGAGAATGGCTGCAGTTATCAAGAGACCTATTGCTATAAAAATGCAGACTTTAGATTAGAACAAATGACATTGCAAGCCTCTGTTCTTGTGAAAGGAAGAATTTTGTACCTTTTATTGTAAGACCCGGCTGTAAATCCTAACACATTTCCCACTGCCATAAAGAGTGAGAAAAATGCATTGGCACTCCTAGTCTGTCTTTGGTTTTTTTCTCGCCAGAGAAAACATTTTTAATTGAAAATGAGAAAAATACAGGGACGAGCTAGATTTCAAAAATAAATGTATTCATCACATAAAAGACCCTCATGTTTGGGACAAGAGAATACAATCTAGAAATCAGATGTAATAACCTAGTTTTATTTGTGATTAGAGAATCGGCCCATGCGAAAGTCAACATATAGCCATGAAATAGAGAACACCCAATTTCTTCTATGAATAGTTTTTCCTTTGAAGCAAATGTTGTTATGGGAAGTCTTAGTATCCATAAGCATGCAATGATATCAAAGATTTATGGATTAGAGCAATTAAAAATATACCAAACAAGATCCGTTCTTTAGAGTAAGTGTATCTATTGAGGATAGGGGTATCAAATGCATTAGAACACCCTTTGATGGATACAAACTACTCTTTGCCTGCCAGCCATTACTTTTGATGGTGGAACTCTTCAAGGTAGATAACATTCATGATTAGAGCTAGATGGGGATATGGATTTGAATGGAAGTCACGTCCTTGTTGAGTGTATAGTGTCATAGAGAGATTTACAATTTTTTTATTGGGTAAAAATTTGGATTTTTAAGGGATCAAAACCCGATAAGAATCTAAGCTCGAAAGAAAAATAGAGTGGAACAGACCATACAAGGCCATTAAAGAAACAAATAGACAACCCCAATCCTGAAGCAAAAGAAGACACACAAGAGAGAAAGCCCCATGGCGGAAGGTCAAAGCCTCATGACCACCCATTAAAAGTATTCCTTTCTTCTATGGGGCTTCTCCCATTGAGACCTAAGGCTCATCTTTAGAGGAACATTAAAAGTGTTCCCTTTCTTTTTTATGTTCACGACTATCCATCTTTCACCCTTATTTGGATCCACATTCTCATCCTGGATGAGCCGATAGAAGAATTTCAATAGTCTCCTTATTTTTTGGACTATGAATCTTCATGGGTCCATGAGGTTGAGGCATAGTGGCATCCTCCTTCTCTACAATATGCACCATATCAACCTTGGTTTGATAAACTTGCTTAACCAGACTTATCAAAAAGAGATTTTTCTCACGCTTTTTCTCTTCATGAAACGTGGAAGTATCCTCTTGACTAAATGATTCATTTTCGATGTCGCTATCCATAAGGCTTTTAACAACTAAATGATCTGGATTAAAATCATTCCACCAAGAAACTCGACCCTTAATCTATTTTTTATCAATGTGACAATCAAAGGCTAAATATCCGAGAGAAAAAAAAATTCTAACCTAAAAGGAAAGGCTTCGTAATCTATATTTTGTGTTTATATTCTATCCTTTAAGCTCCATCAGAGCTGTAAATTTAACATTTGTGGCCATATCCACTAGTATATGGGTGTATCTCGTGTGGTCGAAAAATTTAGTTTTGGGATCTATAATTAAGAATTTCACCAAAGCATTATGAATAGCGTTGAACATATCTTCCCCTTAATCAGAGGCAAAAAGGTAGTCTTATCCAAACAGGCTTGATATTAAATGTTTCTATTCAGGGGTTGAAAAGAGGGAACTATGGCTTCAACAAAAGGGGATGAGATAGAGAGATCTACACGATGCAATATAAATGTTAAGTATTCAAATCTTCCATTTGTGGTAGCCAAATAGAAGTTGAATCCACTTCAAGTGTTCTAACTTTACAAATCAAAAGTGGAAGTTAAGGTCTGTTACTCATCATGGAGATCTATTCGAGACCAGACTATGCCAAGTGACATGATAAACCCTCTTTGACCTTAAAGATTTGCAATACCATTAATGGAAGTTTTAGTCATGTCGATTCAATCAAGGATTTTTTTGCTTAGGTAGTAGACCATGAAGTCAAGAATAACCCTAGGCTTCTTGTTAATTCTACAAATAAGAAACAATAGTTTAGCAATTGCACATGCTTTTGTAAGATGTTAAAACCCTCAAACTATATAGGAAAGATATCATTAGAAATTCAATGGTTACTTTTGGAACTCAAAATTACACCCGTCCAAATCGGTTGATTTAGGGCTTTGAGGCAACATGGGACTATCTCTAAGTTGTGGGACCTTGCACTTAAGACAGACCTCCGGATAAGGTCGATTTCCTCTACTTATTATTACTGCTAAAACTACTTCTAAAAAGTGAAATGTAATTATCTAACTCTACTCTATGATTCTAAGGGATCAGGGTGAGAAACAAATGCATAAAACAAAATCCTAAGCTAAAGGGGGGTGATAACACCACAAATAAGGGAATGGACACTCTTAGATGAGAAAAAATAAGGAAAAATGCACGTAAGGAGGGCGACATGTGTGTCACAACTCACAACAACACATAAGAACTCATTTTCGTGGAGCACAAAAGACAAAATCCTATGCAATGGCACAAATCCGAAGCCTACAACTCAAAATGTAAGGAACACTACTCTAAATAATGCTCTCGCAAACCAAGAGAGTCCAACTACAAATGAGCATTATTTAATAATATATAGAAGAATGAGAGAAAATAGGGAAAAGAGAGGGAAAACTCAAATTCCATCCCACAATCACCAACAAATGCATCAATGCATGCAAATCTACTCCGTAGCGCTATCATATCTGCCTCTCCATATCAACTAACTTGTAGAATAGGGAAATAAACTAAATCTGGTAAAATATGGGTGGTTGAGTTGACCGAATGTGTGCATTAATGATATGGGTCATGTTTATTTTACCTACCAAATCCCACTAAAATTTGATTTTAAATATCCTAGAGTGTAGCCCACGTCAATAACTTTCCAACAAGACCAGGCGTGCATGTTTTCAAGCTGTTCATCAAGAATTATGGCGATATGAAGTTCTGTAGTGTAAGAGAAACACGCAAGCCAAATGACAAGATCTGGTTGGTCGCAAGAGTTGGCTATTGTCTATTGTTTCTCACCTACCATGTGTCGCATGCTCATTTTTCGCAAGGATTCGCCCACAATCGAGTTCTTTTAATTTTTTTCGTGACATATACTTTATCTTATAGATTCCGAGAATGGACACGTGGCAAGTTGTGATTGGTGTGAGGAGGTTGCAACCTTGGGTGCATGCATGAAAACATAAGGAAAGGGAGCAAGAATTCAAGATTCTATATGTGCACGCGAGAGGTCAGACGAGGGAGGAGGAAAGAGATGAAATTTTTAAGGCATGCATATGTGCAAGCAAAGCACATGCATCCAACCAAGGGAGTACATGAAAGAAAGGAAGAAGGTAGTGCATGATAGTCCGCCAATAGGAAATTAGAGAACTGCACAAAGTAATAGCACATGGAAGGAATGCGAGAAAAATGTGTGAGGGAAGAGCGCAATGAGGAAGCAAGTGTACGTGAAGTGATGTTTGGGACCTAGTAAGAAAGAGCATGTCGATTTTTAGAAAAGGATGCAAGCCATTGGGTGTGAGCGTTTGACTGTGCAACGATCGTAAAGGGAATCGAATGCACAGGAGGTAGTGTGCATGCAGGGAGATGGAAGGAGATAGAAAAATGGAGAGAATGTGGGAGTGCATCAAGGTATGGGGAAAGTGCGTCATGACATGCAGGGAAGAACTGCAATCATGCAAATACACCAAGGAAGGAAACCAAAGGTGCGCGCAACTTGGAAACTTAATATGAGAGCCGAATAAAACTTTGCGTTGTCAAAATAGGCAAGGGATTATTTTAGACAACAGTTTGGTGACTTTAGGGGACATATGCATACTAGATTGGATTGTAAAAATATGAAACGAATAGTTTGATTTAAAAGATGAATAAGTTTAAATTTTTTATTTTCTCTCTTATACATCTTTTTAAAAACATTGATTCCTTAAAATCTTGATAATTTGATCCTAACAATGTTGTCAAGATCTTTTTTGTGACCTAGCGTATGAAGATCATGAGATGGATATCGAGACACTTGGAAGAAAGTGTTTGTTGGACCTTTGGGATTTTGAAACTCTTTAAGTGATCTAAAATGAGTCAATTGAGGTTTGTAAATGTAATTTATCAACCTCTCATTCAAACCAAACCCAAAAATACTAAATATAAATAATTCTAAGATCAAAACCAATAAGACAAGACAAGGAATGGATAAGACTTTCTGATGGAGACAATAAAGTAGACTCGAAAAGAGGCGATGGGGAATGTCTCGCACCCGAGGGAACACCTTGGCAGATTCATTTTGATGGAACAACATCCGATAGTTTCATCATGTGTTGAACTTGTCGCTAAAAAAATCTCATCACCTTTCCTTTCATCTAATTTTCTATCCTCCATTTTTTCTAATTTTCTAGCTATCCTTTGTTATATATTTTTCCATTTATCATAAAGATTGACATCAACACGTGGCTTGCATTTTACATCCACCTTATATTGATGCAATGCTTCCTCACTATGGGAATCTTGTTATGGAGACAAAACCATGATATTGGTCTCATCATTAAGTATGGGCTTCCACATATATTGATAAAACTTCATGAGGAGTTATTACTCTTTACCTACCAACCATTCCTTTTGATGGTGGAAATCTTCAAGGTAGATAACATTCGTGATCGAACTAGTCAAGGGCTATGAATTTAAATAGAAGCCACATCCTTACCGAGTGTGTGTCGAGAGGAATCTAGATGATGAAATATAAACATTAAGTGTTCAAATCTTCCATTTATGGTAGCCAAATAGGACTCGACTCCACTTGAAGTGTTCTAACACTATAAACCAAAAGCTAAAGTTAAAGTCCATTATTCATCATGGAGATCTATTCCTAGACTAGAATGTATCAGGTGGCATGATAAACCCTCTTTTGACCTCAAATATTTTCAAGATATTCTAATGGAATTTTTATTCACATCAGATTCAATCAAGGATTTTTATTTTCTCAAGTATTAGATCATGAAGATGAGGAGAAAACCTAGGATTCTTGCTAATTCTAAAAATAAAAAACAATAGTTTATAAATTGTACATGCTTTTTACAAGATGTTAAAACCATCAAATCATATCTAGGAAAGATATCATTAGAAATCAATGGTTATCATGGCCCATAGTCACCAAGATTAGGCAATAAGAAAATACTCTACCTTTCCTCAAATCATCGATAGATATGTGGGATTTATGAGATGGCAGAGATGATGCATGACAATCGAAAGGGGTGAAGGAGGAGGCTTTTTATAGAGAGATTTATGCAGGTTTGTAGACATGGGAGATGTGTTGTAGAGAAATGTATGTTGATTTTCTAGTGTAACCGGGTTTAGAACGTGATCTTTATATGTTACCGAAGGATACATGTGTGCATGGGAGACAAGGTAGGGAGTGGGAGATTGTCATATTTATCCATGTTAGACGATAATTTGGTTTGATTCAAGTTGTATCGATACCCCAAAGACTGTATAGACAAGATGATGGAGATGTAGATACTCCTAAGGAAGTCAGTGGAACCACCTCTTATTATACCCGATGAGATGGGAGCCATGGGTCTAGATGAGCACAATGACATGATGCCTATTGCTGATGTTGGAGTGACCGTTGGTTACAGCAGGGGTGGACGGGTGCTTGTGATGAGTTTGAGATGGGATGTCTAGTTTGAAGGGGAGGAGATTGTGTTCCCTAGTAGATGAGGAATGAGAGATTTTGATGTTAGTGATGATGAGGAGGATGATGGAGATGGAGAGGATCTAGAGGTCATTGTTGCACAATTGACGGTGAGAAAGCCACAAAGGAGTGTGAGAGAGATTGATTATGGGTGGAGTGAGATGATATTATTGGTGTGTGGTATAGTTTGATTGGTGAGAGATATGGTCTTATATCTCGTGCGTGATGAACACGTGAAGCATTTTGTAAAGGCCACAACCGACTAAGATAGGTACAAACAATCAGTGAGAGACCCCGAGAAGGGATCTCAGTATTATAGGGACATCAGTGTTAGGTGAGGAGTTGGTGGCCCGAGCCCATGCCATTAGTCATATGGGTGCACAGGGTATGATTAGTTATGCCCCTACCAAGTATTTATGAGCGTAGTTGGCATATTATGAGGACTTAGTGATATGGGGTTTTCCCAATGCGCTTATTTATGTGGATCATTTAGCGTAGCGAGGGGAAACTCCTAGTGTTAGTGTGGTGAGTGTGGGCTAGCCACCTCGAGGACCAAATAAAGGAGATGGAGGTGATGGAGGTGCACCGAGAGGTGACAACGGGAGTGTGGTTCATGCCAATACATTTCTTAGAGGTGTCAAATTTACTATATAATAATGATATGTATTGTATTTTGATATGTATGTAACTCTTTCATGAAGCCTTGATGTATAGATTTTGATTTACTTGGTGATGGGACTCCCGATGATGTATTTGATACTTTGATCATGATTATATATGATAATATGGTTTGGCTTATGATTCATCTATAGGCTTTATTGTGATGTGATTTTTGATGTATGTTTTAATGTTTATGTGATTTGGTTGTCTAGTGTTTGAATGATTAATGGTGATGTAATAATATTATTGTGACTTAGATGTGATCCAAATTTTATCAAAATGTGGTTGTAACTTTTTAAGATAGGAGCAAAATTGGAATGATTGTTTTGATGCTAGATTTGATTCATACACGATGGGTAAAAATATGGTGGAAGCATTTGCACTTATGTCCTTAACAAATATTAACATGAGACTATTAGTAGGTAGTTACACATGGGATCTCGTATAAAAGAGATGGAAGGATATAATGTACCTTCCTAGAATGTGAAAGGGGTATCATATATAGGTTTTGTGGGGAGAAATGTTCTCCTTTCAATAGTTTCATAGAGAGATGCCCCAAATTTATATATTTATTTTTGATGCAAAATGATCGATGTGGGTGAGTTTTCTTTGATGGGAAAGATGATCAATGCAGGAATATTTCCTAGGATACTTTTGATATTTGAATTTTTAAGGTTGATCGATGCATGAAACCTTTTTACATGGGTAGGCATCTTTCGATGGAGTGGTCTACAATTTTTTATGTTTTCGACATTCACGCATACCATCCTTTGAGGGACAGGTCTATGATTTGATGGGTAGTTGTCTTTTGGGGATTGATCTACATTTTCTTTTTGATAAGAGGATCCATAGATATTTTTGATTTTTTAAGCTGAGGGAAAAACCCTAATAGACCATTTCAAGAGGGGAAAAAATGTGTACACGACGTACACATACATGCCCCATGACACATTTTTGGTTGGTATATGAGGTTGGATTAATGTAATGATTACAAGGTTCCTACAAGGGTGAAGTTGTCCATATGAAAGATGCGATGAACAGAGCCGTGGTTCTCATCTTTAATGATATTTAAGGATAGTGACGGAAAACCACATGCTTTCAAATCATTACGATGAGAAAAATGGTTGGTTGATGGTAAAATAAGATAAAAGGTTTCTTTTTAGGTGTACCATCAAGGGAGACAAAGTGATATGCTCCCGACCCATACTTGTGAGTAATTGTACGTATGATCGATCCATTTGGGGGCAAACTTTCCACATTTACTCCTTTTTAAAGTAGTGACATTTTATTTTCTTTGAGAATGAGATCACCTATCTTGAAGTCACACTCTTTTACATGTTTATCAGTATGCATGTTTGATGCGGTTTTGGTAGACATGATGATGTTCAAGGGTTGTTAATCGCTTTTCAAGTAATAATTCTGACTATGCTAAATAGCATTTTGTTAATATTATTCATTACGAATGAAGTCTGAGAGGTACACGCAAAGTGATGGGATTTTAACTTTAAGGGGAAGGGCTACCTAGGAGTCGTATACTAGTGAAAATGGTGTAGCACCTGTAGGAGTACAGATGCTAATTCGATAAGCCCAAAGAGAAAACTTGATCTAGAGATGTCAATTCTTGCCTATGTCATCTATTGTTTTCATGTGTATTTTGTTAAAAGCTTCAGCATGTCCATTTTCTTGAGGATAATATGGCAATGAAAAGCTAAGTTTAATGTTGTAGGCATCGCAGAGTTTCTTAACATCCTTGTTTTAAAAGGATTTTCCATTGTCTCGTGATAAGTTTGTGAGGAATTTCAAAGTGACATATGATGTGTTGATAGATGAAGTCAATGATTTTTTTTTTTATTTGAAGTTAAAGGAATGGCTTCAACCCATTTTGTAAATTATTAAGTGGCTGTGATGATAGAGTGGTGTTGTTGTGATTAGTGAGGATTTAAAATGCCAATGAGGTCTAACCCCATGAAGAGAAAGACCATAAGTCCCGAGATGGTCAAAGGCTTGACTAGGAACATGAATGAGATCTGAATGTCATTTACACTTGACACACTTTTTAATGTATGCACAAAAATCTTAGTTAATTGTAGGATACTAATAGCCTAATTGTAAGACACGTTTAGTGAAAACATTACCATCAAGTGTCCACCGTATATACCATCATGGCATTCCCGGATGGATTTAATGATTCATGGGATTTAAGACATCTTAGTAAGAGGCCATCAAATCTAAGTTTGTAAAGGATACCACCTATGATGTCATAACGTGTAGCATATTGAAGAAAAGATCATTTAGCGTTTTAGGATAAATCGAATAGGATTTTAAATTCTGAAAGGTAGTCAAATATATGTGTGTACCAAAGGTCATTTGAATTATTGTCGATGAATTTAATAGAGGGGAGTTCATTTTTATGAGATGGTTCATATAATCAGAACAATAATGATAATTTTGGAATTGTCAATCGACTCTTCATTGATAAAGGAATGAGGGATCTAAAGAAACCATGGTTTCTACGAACTTATTAGAGGATCGTGGAACTATTTGAATGGCATAATGATTGAAGGATTCAAGGTGAAATTCAATATTAGTTTTACATTTTTGCATAATTTAATTTTTACATTGATATTCTCCTTTAATTTGATTAATGACAAGTTATGAGTCTCCATAGATTTTAAATATTTGAACACCTAACATGATGACAAATTTGAAGACCCATTATTAACACTTCATACTTGGCCATGTTATTAGTACATTTGAAGTTAAGTTTGAATTATACAATGATATGAGTCCCCAGGGAGGTATGATGACGCTACCAGCCCCTCCCCTTGCTGGAATTTAGATCCATCAAGAAGATGGTCATTTTGATAGGAGTGAATTTGTGTTCATCGATAGTGTTGATAGATTCATCAGAAATTATTCATGAGGATATTGAGTGTCTAGAAGGGGAGCTTAAACAAGCTGATCTGTGATGCCTTGGCCTTAAATATATTTTTTTGATAAGAATTTAAGATCAAACTCAGTCATAAGCATGAGACACCGATCCGACATATTATTGATCACAAACTTCCAAGCAATTTCTCAAATACTCAAAACTTTATTTCCAAAAGACTTCGTAAAAATATCAACAAACTAATCCTTGGATCTATAAAATTCAATACAAATTTCTTTGTTGTTAACCAACTCCCCGGTAAAATGATACCTCATGTCTATCTCGCTTGCTTGAGACCATAGAGAGATTTTATCAACTCGTATACGTTCCTTCATGACCTTCTATCTCATAATATTTTGGTTAATTCACATAAACTTCCTCTTTAAGAAAACCATTCAAGAATTTTGATTTTACATCCATCTGATATATAGGCCATTTGTTTTGAGCTGCAATTGTTAAAACCATTCTTACCATGTCTAAATGTGCTACTGGTGCAAACATTTCATTCTAATCAACTTCATATTACTATGAAAAACCTCTTGCGACCAGCCTTGCTTTATATTTTTGTACTTTACCATCAACAATATATTTGGTCTTATAGACCCAATTCACTCCTATCATGCCCTTTCCTTCTTGAAGATCTACCAATTCCCATGTATGATTCTTCTCTATGGCGTTTATCTCATCATCCATGGCTTGAACCCAAAATTCATTGTTTATAGCGTCTTCAAAATATACTGGATCTGTAGCTTGAGAAAACAATACAAAAACTGAAAAATAGTTATTTGTATCAACATCATAAATCTCACTAAGACTTCTTGTTTTCCATTGCAAAGGGCTATCGATGATGGATTGTTTTGTATTGAAAGGATTTTCTCATGTGTTCTTTTAGTGTCTCTTGCATGGTTGAAGATGATTGAAATCTTGGAGAACTCTTAGTCAGTAGATAGAGGTGTAGCTTGTGCTACAACTTGTGGTGCATGTCCAAGATTCAAAGAAGATATAATACCTTGTTCTTTTATAGTGTCATTTGCCATATCCTTATGAGGAATAGCTTCGCTACACTAACTATTCTCTCAATAATTCCATCCCATGCCTAATTTTTAGCAAATTGTACATCTATGCTAATTATGAATTTTGTGGTGACTGGATTAAACAACTTGTAAGATTTTGTATTCTCTGAATATCCAACAAATATGCACTTTTCTCCTTTGTTGTCTAACTTCTTCCTTAGCTCATCATGAACATGTGCATATGTCACAAAATAAAAGATTCTAAAATGAGAAACATTGTGCTTCTTATTAGTCAAATCTTGTTGAGGAACCATGATTCGAACAATTTTTGATAGACACTGTTTAAAATGTAAACGACAATTGCTACTTATTCTACCCAATACTCATTTGAAAGATGATTTTCCTTCATCATACTTCTCGCCATCTCCATGATGGTTCTATTATTTCTCTCTACCACACCATTCTGTTGTGGTGTACACTTGGTAGTAATTTTCTTGTGTATACCATGATATTTACAAAAATTAGTAAAGCATTGGAAACATACTCACCTCCTTTGTCTATCCTCGAACTTAGATATAGTACCCACTTTTCTTTACCACTAAGACCTCAACTACTGAAATATATCAAAAGACTCAGATTTATGTCTCAAAAAGTACACCCATGTATTCCTTTTATAGTCATCAATGAATGTCATAAAATATGAGCAACCTCTAATAGAATTTGTTTACATAAGTCCACATAAATATGAGTGAACAATTTCAAGTGGTGCACTTGCTCTTGTTGTTTTTCCAACTGGGAAGGATTCTCTGTGTTGCTTCCCCAAAATACAACCTTCACAAACTCTCTTTGGTTCCTAAATCAAAGGCAAACCTTTTACCATATTTTTCTATGCAACAAACCCAAACCTATAAAATTTAAATAACCAAACCTGAGATGTCATAGCCACGATTCATATTTTTCAACTAAGTGAAAAACTAGTTCTCTAATCTTCAAAAGAAACATTCTATTGCTTTTCATCTGCACTTTAGCAATTAGTTGAGTACTTCGAGTTTTATTCAATGATCACACATTCATTGTCTTCAATGTAAACTTTGTATCCCTTTTATACCAATTGACCAAAGCTCATAAGATTGTGTTTCAAACCTGCAAGATAATAAACATCATGCATAATATTTTGCTCCCCCTTTTTAGTTAGAATATTAATTTTTCATTTGTCTTTCACAGACATTGTATTATTATTCCCAAGGGTAACATATGTCTTTACTGACTCATCCAAATTAGAAACTAAATCTAAGTTACCTGACATGTGATTACTGCAACCAAAATCCAAATACCATACATCACTAAGATTCACTTGTGATAGATTACACTCAAAGAGCTCCCAACCCGATTTTGATTCTCGCATGTTCCGATCATACTTCTTTTTCTCGTAATCATAATAATAGTGCACATATCTCTTACAATAGTGACACTGCACATGTGACTTATCCAGTCTCTGACTAAAAAATTGATTATGATTGTGCTCTTTACTATGTCCTCTTCCACTTGAGTTTAATGGACCATTGTTGTGTCCTCTAGATGAACTTCTTCCTCTACCTCTAAGGCTGAAACTTCCTCTTCCTCTTCCACAAATTATTGATACATGTAATGAATTTTTTTATCTACAATCGCATGTGATCCATTCAACCTCTGTTCATGATTTATTAGTGATGCATGCAACTCATCAATTGAAAAATGACTTATATTTTTAGTTTCTTCAATAACAACCACCAAAGGATCAAATTTTATAGGCAAAGGTCTAAGAAAATTTTCAATAATCCTTCTCGTCTTCAATATTTCACCATGGTATTTAATTTGATTGACCAAACCAATTACAAAAGTACAAAATGATTCTATGGAATCTAAATATTTCATTGACATATTTTTAAAATCCCTTCAAAGTAGTTGTAGCTTTATGGTTTTTACCTCTTTTACCTTGATACACAACTTAGAGAGTATCCCATGCTATTTGTGCTTTATTGGTCACTCCCACTCTAGGTAGGATGCTTTCATGCATGACATGATGAATATAGAAAAGAGGTTTTCCATATTTCTTTCTTAATTCTTTCAAAGTGTATTTCTTTGTCTGTGAGAGTGCATTATATGATGCTGCATCTATGGGCTCTGTGTACCTATTCTCTACAATTTCCCACACACCCCGGGATCCGAATAGTGCCTTCATGGTTAATGACCAATACTTGCAATTATTTCCCCGTAAATTGTGGTGTCTCGCATACTCGTATATAGAAGCCATATCTTGTTGTCAATCAAAAACATGCTGAAAAACCACTCTATGATACCAATTTGTAGAAATTAGGAAAATAAAACAACGAACAACACAAATAAAATAAAGAATATTGCAAATAAACAATGTATTCCAAGCTCAAATAAACACGTATGTGCACATATATATTCTTCTTTGTCAGAGCTTCAGCTCAATACAATCTGTGTGTGTATTAAGACACTTACAATTGCCTCCAATATATAGATGAATTTCTTCTAACAATAGAACACTCAACTCGAAAATAGAAAATATTAAAAATAGAACTATCATCTACAAATAGCACATGTTTTTGTTCATGTAAACAAAGTTATTTGTTTTATTTTCTTTTATCCTAAAAATAGGAACATCTAATTAAAACTAAACTATGCATGGAAAAGTAAGTTGCTTTTTTCTTTTCCCGATAAAAAGAAAAAGCATGTGGGAAGAAATTATCTATTTCCAACATCATTATTCCTAAATTAACACATGGAAACATATGGAAAAGCCAATTTCTCCTCGCAATGTGATCTACATGAATTGCGATCTTTGCTTGGAAACCTAATCTCCACCTCTCAATCAACGCTTAAAACTCAATGACATTAAACTGGATATCTCCTCTGCAATAAAGACAACCAACAAAGAAATTTTTAACATGCTTAAAACTCAATGACATTAAACTTGATATTCCCAAAGATTTTGATAGATGTAATTGGAATTTTGTAGGCACAACTCTTCAAGCCTTTGGATTTCATGGGCAAGGTCATCAACTCGGATATAAAGTTTAATGGATACTTTGGGTAATTAGTTTAGAGTGACCCAAAGTGACTATGATAGGGAGACCCCATTAGCCCTTACATATTTATTAATTTTTGCAAGCCTCCTCCCGAAAGAAATCAACAACCCGCAAAAAACCCCCGAACATATTTCAAACAGCTTTTCAAACAACAATTTAATCGAACCAAATCCCATGTCATGTTCTTAAATATATGACCTTAACATAAAAGGGATATTTTGGATACTAGGAAGGGATATTTCCTATGAAATATTTGTGTTTCCTTTAGACATAGAGTAGTTCTCAACTATGGGATGCTACGATAAGTCGCATCAAATCCAAATTATCTCGTTAGACGAATAAATAGTTATAAAAATTCAGCTTTTTTTCTTAGTTCTCCAAGCTATTCTTATTTACTTGCATGAACTTCTTCCGATACCTCAACAAATTACTAAATAGCATCTGTGTTAAATTTCTCATTAGGGACATGGGACACAATATATTGATAAATATTCATGGGGAGTTATTAGTCTTTTAGTGCCACCATTAGTGGAAATCTTCAAGGTAGATAACATCCATGACTAGAGACATATGAGGGCTATGAATGTGAATGGAAGCCACATCCTTGATGAGTGTGTGCAATTGAGAGATATAAAGTTTGAAATATAAATTTTAAATGTTTATATCTTCCATTTATGGAAGCCAAAGATCAAGTGTTCTAATGTTGAAACCAAGAGCCAATGTTGAAGTCCGTTACTGTGTGGTGCGATAAACCCTCTTTGGCCCTTAAATATTTGCAAGACCCGCCAAAGGAAAATTCAGTCACATCGAGGTAATTTATTTGCTCAAGTAGTAGTAGGGTTCCAATTCTCAAACCTTCAACTCATTGACCTCGTAAAGCAACTCGCTTATGAAAAAATGTCTATAACTTATGACGGCAGAGAGGACCCTTAAAATTAAGATCTTAGAGGCTGAGGCGATGCAAGAGAACTTTGTAGCTCCACAATGCTACCAAAAGACTTCATAAGTCTAAGCTGCCTCTTGAGGTTGAAGAGAAACATCAGATTTGAGGGTTTTAATTCTTAAATCTGCTACTCTTCAATGTCTACAAGCAGCTTGGATTTATGCATAAATATATAAACCTCACGGTGACCCCAAGCATAAAGGAATTGTACAAGAGCCTACATATTAAGAGGTTATTAGCTGAGCTCCAAAACTATTAAAAGAGGAGCCATGCAGATCCTAGCAAAGAGTAGCAATGGAAAGGACATGAAATAATGGACTCTAGGGTTCCAATTCCTAAACTTGTTGCTCGTTATCCTTAGTAGACAACTTGGTTCAATGAGGACATATAACTAGAAATTTAAGGAATTGCTCTTGAACATTGAGAATCATCTTGTGATTTCAATTAAAAAGATATGGTCTAATGAAGGCGTCAATCCAAAGTTTAAAACTAAGTTGAAGATTGTATGGGAGGTCCATGAAATTAAGAAGTGAAGATTTCTACCTATAGGATCAAAAACATTTAAAAATCTGCAAATAAGAGTTTTTATTTAAATTAGTTTGTTGGAAGGAGTATTACTCCATCATAATCAATCCAAAACAATCAAATTTGAACCATTGGGTTGAAGGAGTATTTTATTCTTGTTGATGATGAAAATAACAGTCCGATTTACAAAAAGAAGAAAAGAACGGTAATTTACAAAGATGAATCATAGTAAATATTGATTCCTTAAAGTCTTGATAATTTGATACCAACAATGTTATCAAGACTTCTCTTGTGACCTTGTATATGAATATCATGACATGGATATTGAGACACCAGGATGATTTCTATTTGTTGGACCTTTGGGAGTTTGAAACTGATTAAGTGATCTAAAATGAATAAATTGACATTCGTAAAATATGATTTATCAACCTCATATTCAAACCAAACCCACAAATACTAAAAATCAATAAGTTTAAGATCAAAACCAAAAAGACAAGACAGGGCATGGATGAGACTTTCTCGATGGAGAGAAGAAAATAAACTAGAAAAGAGGCCATGGGGAATGTATGCACCATGAGGGAACCCCTTGGCATTTTCGGATAAATGGAACAACACTTGATAATTTTCTCATGTGCCGGACTTGTCACCCAACAATTTCACCACCTTTCCTTTCATTTGCTTTTCCATCTTAGAATTTTTCTAATTTCCAACTATCCTTTGCTATAGATTTTTCCATTTATCATCAAGGTCAACCCCAACACATGGCTTGCATTTTACATATGCCTCATATTGATGCAATGATTCATCACTATGGTTATCTTGTTATGGATACAAAGCCACGATAATGGTCTCATCATTAAGTATGGGCTTCCACATATATTGATAAATCTTCATGGGGATTTATTATTCTTTACCCGCTACATTACTTTTGATGATAAAAATCTTCAAGGTAGATAGCATTCATGATCAAAGCCGGTCAAGGGCTATGAATTTGAATGGAAGCCACATCCTTGTTGAGTGTGTTTCATAGAGAGATCTACATGTGATGAAATATAAATGTTAAGTGTTTAAATATTCCATTTACAAAAAGAGTCAAATATGATTCGACTCCACTTCAAGTGTTCTAACGCTACAAACCAAAAGCCAAAGTTGAAGTCCGTTACTCATCATGGAGATCTATTCCTAGACCAAATCAGATCAGTGACACGATAAACCCTCTTTGACCTCAAATATTTACAAGACTTTCCAGTGGAAATTTTAGTCTTATAACTATTTGAATTTCCCTATTTCAAGATGCCACTATAGTTGATTCAATTTTTAATCTCATGCATACATGAAGGGTATTTTTACTTCTCAAGAAAGTGCATGAAGATAACTATCATACTTATCAAAGAGGTGACTAAGCTACTTAATAACGAGGATGATTTGAAGTTGGAACTAGGCAATGATGATGTGGTAGATAAAACCAGAGATATGATCAAATATAAGAAAGGAAGGCACACCTTTTGATTTCCAATATTGAGGACCAAGGAACACTTGAGTTAGGGCACACATATTAACTTCTAAGTTGGTCGACACAAAAAGATGGGTCAAGATTAATAAGATTTTTTTAAATATTGCTTTTAAAATATCAAAAGGGACTTGCTTTAACCTCTCCCCGCATACTACATAAGTCATCAAGAAAGATGCAAAGAACATACATACAAATGGAGGTAAATTTATTCAAGGCATGATCCTCCTTCTTTTGGTCTTCAATTATATATGTGTATCAAAGGGGACCGGAAACAAAATTGGTTATCCCATAAAAAGCATTGGCTAAGTGATATAAGGAGTTCTTATCCCCTATGACTTTGAACAATGCACACAAGTCTAGGCTTGATAACTGGATAAGGAATTTTAGAGATGCCTTCGAATAAAAATGGCTTTTACTAGCAATTTCTAAAAGCACCATAAGGGAAAATATAATTTAGGCAATGATGCGACACTATTCTTTAGCGAGATTATACATAAAGAGTGAATAACTATCCCCTTGAGCAAAGTTCCCTTTGCCTTCACCACTAATTATTTTTTGTGATCTATGAATCGAATTAGGGATGAAAAGAAGTTAAAAATTGATGTGTTATGAATTTATGCAAACCCACATAACCTTTGCAAACAAATACAAATATGTAGGAAAGAGTGCATATGTAGAGACATCGAAACAAATGTCTACGCAATCAACCCTATACAAACTATAGTAGCAAACAACCGATGCAAAGATCATACAATAAATATAACCAATAACAAATATTAGTAAAATCACTTATCAAAAATCACCAAAACTAACACTTTTACCTTGCTTCAAGTAGCCTAATTTTTCCTACAACCACCAATTTGCACAAAATAATCAAGCAAGAGCTAAAGCCTCTTCATACCTGTAGATAACATCAATTCAACATGTTAGGCCACTTCACAAAGTTACATAAATCCATTTAGCATCATTTCCTTTGTAAACCTCTTTAAGTCCTCAGAGCCCTCCTAAATGCCTTTTTCCTCGACAAAACACAAAATACAAGGAATATTTCCTCACTAGTAAATGTTTTAGGAACCCATTTTGTTTTTTTAGGTGTCTACAAAGTTTTATCAACCAATTTTGATCCCATAAAAATTTATTCTCATTCTACCGTTTTTTAACTAGTCCTTCCAATTAGCCCTATTTTCATACAAACCGTTGTGTCCGGAAGAATCCCATTTTCCTCCTCTTTCTTCATGCAAAATTTTAAGTCTTAACTCTTGGTATGATTCAGCCAACAACCATTTCTTCCTTTTAGGCTTGACAATTAGGTCTTTCTAGGGTTTTAAAGCAAATTTCTAGGTTTTGTTAGTTTCCACATGTTCTAACTCAACCAAAACCTTGATTCACCCAAAAATAACTTGTACAAATCCTTGTCAAGGTTTCATTACTCCTTTTTCTATCATTTTGCTAGATTTCCAACTTTAGGCTTATTGGCTTCTTGTTCTCCTTCAAGCACTAAATGCTCTCCAACTCTATTTTCCTCCTTTGTGTTTTGATTTGGTTCATTCTTTATTTCTCCTCACTCACCATCACCTCATTGTCTTACAATCATCATATTGACTCCCCTATCACTCATTTAATGCACTTCTTGTTCTTTAGTTCTATAGCTTCTCAAGTCCTCGATGGAAAGGTACAGACAATCGTTGGTATTTCAGGTTTAATGGCTTTCATCATTCTTTACTCCCTTTCAAATCTTCAATCACAATTTATAATGTCTCCAAAAAAATTCTCTAACACTTCATTGATGGTTTGTGTCTCGTAGTCGTGTCACGCTTTTACTTACACGACTGTCTTAGGAATATAGGACACTGTTTAAGTTTCTCCTTTCCAATTATTTAGGTTCTAAGTTATACTAGTTTTTCTTGTATCTACTCAATCCCTCTAATGATTTCATCACACCTTATCCTCACTTCCTTACCCCCTTTCACCTTTATTCTTGCAACTTTTGCTCACAAACCCTTATGATACTTCAAACCCCAAATCATCACAATCTCATCTAGATGATTGCACCTTCACTTTTTTCTTCTATCTACTTAGTGTACCAACTTTTACCATGTTTATTATGATCCTATAAAACTTCTTAACACCCATGTAAACCACATAGACTCCTGAATGACTCATCAAATCTTTAATTGTTCAAAAAAATGCTTCATCTCAGTTTTAAGAATGGAAACACACTACCATGATAGAGTTAGACAAATTTAACTCCAAATCTTCCTTCTGATGGTTCTAGACTCCTTGGATAGTTGAAATGAAATTTATTATACTTGTTCATCAACTGAAACACCCTAAATTATTCTCTCCTTGGATAGTTGAAATGCAATTTATTATACTTGTTCATCAACTGAAACACCCTAAATTCGATTATAACTCTTCCCAATCTTCAACTCAAGACACAAACCTTGGTCCTAAGGACTGTTTGAGCATTATTTATAACAATTTCTTACCAGTGAGGCTTTCCATTCATGGTGTTTATGAAAACCGTTCCCTCATCTACTACTCTGCCTGTAGGTGCTTAAGGACAAAGTCAATCAACTGCTTTTATTAATGGAATAAGACAATTTCTTTACCCACCTGGGTCTATGTTCTCTTTACCAATAGTCTCGTGTATTAACCCTTCAACATTCTCACTCCTAATACCCTTGCATTGCTTCACAGTCCTATGAATTTAATACAGTCTTCGATCATCCCACAGTCATACAGAGCACCAAGTTAAATGGTCTGAAAAACATGCAATATCCCCAGATCAAGCAAAATCACAGCTTCCGCTAATACTTCACATGTTTAACATTAAAAGCCTTTATTTCAAAGCTACAGTTTATCAAGGAATCCTTATCAAAACACAAATGTACAGTTACACAAGTTCATGCACTCACTTGCATGTTAAAACATAGTGTCCTTTGCTGATCTTCTATGAAATATCAATGAAAACCAAGTACTCTATGTCCTTATCAATAAAATCTCAATCCTTAACCGCATGATAACAAAGGAAAACTCAGAAAATGCAACAAGGAAGATCCACATACAGTACAAAACAGAGTGCATTTAGTAGTTTCAAGTTTACATACAAAACTTTTCTTTACCTCTCTCCTCAGTTCCTCCTCCACGAGGAATGATCTTACAACTGATTCTTCCCATAGTTACCTTATTCTCTCCTCCTCCATGTACAGCCGACCCTTGAACAGGCATGCTTTAAAGTTTATAAAGTGTATTATTGTGCATGCATATGGGATCTAATGCTCACATCATAGTTACATGCTGGCTAAGTTTAGTCCAACTTGCTGTATAGCCAGAAAATTGGCAGGGCCACGGATTTGGTGAGATCCTCTAATTGTCAAGTCTAAATCTGCTTACTATTAAGTCATACTCACAATGAGTCATCAGTGGGCATTAGTTTCTACGGGATAAATTTTCTGGCAATCAACTAGTGAGTATGTTGATGTATAAACAATCCGTGCTGTATCTAGTTTAAATAACATTTCACTTTGTTTGCACGATTATTAAGTCTAGTGGCCATTTACCTGTATATGCAGTGTATCAAATAAAATATTTTTGGAGATACCTTAAGTTGGAACCTCCACCTTTCCAAAATTTAGAAAATCTTAACTTTCAAGAACCTTTCCTCCTTTAAAGCTACTGAATATTTGTGCATGAAAACACTAGTTCAGGATGTGGAATGCACATTAAGTCAGCATCAACAAAGACAGCAGTAGAAAGTCAAAATATGGAGTTATGGGCATCAGGGGCAATATTTCACACTTCCAACTCCTCTAAGGAATTTTGGACTTGCTTTCCCTGATGCAAAATTAGTTTCCACTTCTATTTTTAGGTCCAGTCTCCCTCTTTGTGTCCCCAGAAGCTTACTAGAGTGCATAGCTACTCTGTATTGACTACTTCCACCATGCATTTTACCAGCACTTACAAAACTTACATCCCTTTTAAGCTCATGTCAACTGATGAACAACCTCCTCTCTTTTCGTCTCCACCAAAGCTTGATTTAACTCCTGTTTCCCATGCAATGATCAAAGCTTGATTTGATTCTTGTTTACCTGGAAGAGAAATTCCTGTGCTATTAGCTATTCAAGCTAGTCATTGGAGGACTGATGCAAAATTAAAAGCTATTAGTTTGAAGACTGATTGGATGAAGAGCTATTGCTGAGCATTGGAGGACTGATGCAGAATCAAGAGGTTAGTAACTGAGGGCTATGCAAGAGAACTTAGTTAGGCACCAAGCAGCAGTTTATATGTGTCAAGCAGCAGTTTAAATGTTGACTGATTTAGCTGCATTCATCAATTGGATGAATAAATGTCACGTATAAATGTTTATAGGCTACAAGCAGCAGTTTCAGTGAGCTTTATTCTCGACAGCAACTGCCGATTCTGAATTTTGATCCTTTTGCTTTTGCATGCCCTCACAGGTAATATTCACATAACTCTGTACTTTTGTAGCCAAAATTAACACATAATGCGAGATGTGCTCCGATGGCAGAAAAAGTAAAAATCAAAGGCAATATGTTGATTAGAATTTTGAAATTTTCTTTTAACCTTAGAATGTTTAGAATCATAAAGTTCCAATGGAACTAATCTAGACTCCTACAAAGGATAACAAACAAGACAAGTTAATTGAATAATGTTTACCTTGGTCTGCGCCAGAAGTAGAAGTAAAGGTTGCTTTCAATGCAAAGGGAATGCTGAATGTTACCTGCAAAAGTCACAGTCTAATCAGTCTTTCAACAGAAAGTCACAACTTTCATCCTTCTAAAATATCTAAATTTAATCTTTTTTACTAGCAGGGAGAAGCTATATATTGATAAGTAACATCCAAGATAACATTCAACTCGAGAGAATCTAAAACATACTGCAAGAGGTGCTCCAAGTGCTGTTAAAAGCAAAAACTGCTAAAGATGCAATTTTAACAGCACTAGAAGGAGATGCAGGTTCATGAGTTTCGGCAAGTTTGGTGATTAGAGAAGTACATGCAAGCAAAATGCACAGGAACAAGTTTGCTATTGGCCACAATAACTTAGAGCCTAGCCTTCGAGCCAGATACCAAAGAAGTTGCCCCAAGCATTATTGAATTTAACATTAGGCCAAACGATCCTGCTCTATCACCTTTATCATACAAAGTTGGTAATGGTTTCCCTCTATAAAATTCTCCACTGATGCAGAGCTATATATATTTGATCAAACTTTCAATCAATAAGAAGAACCAACCATTGACTTACCCACAACTCTGCAAGGGAGGATCTCTCTCAGGATGCCTATAATGGCTCAATTCATGCAATAATTGTCATAATACCACTTTCAGTAGCTTACTCAGCATTAGTACCCTGTCTATACCTTGTTTGAATGCCCATTTAACCCTTAAGATGATTATACTTCAAGAAACTTCATGTTCTCTTACCTTGTTCAACCTCCTCTTCTTGCTTCTCCACTAGCTCTTCATCCAAGACAAGTAACTTTTGGCTCTTAGCCTCCACTGACCTCCTTTAGGCATGTAACCTGTTTCTTGATGATTCAAAAATGAGGTTAGATCCAAACACTAAACTTGATACAAGAAGCTCAAATACCAAACTTTGTCTTTCTTGTCACAATTGCCATTCTAGTGCTATTAAGACTAGTATTTTCCTTTGTTCATGGATAGACCCATCTAGGGTGACCCACAACAAGTTGAGCACATTTTTAAGAACCCTTTATCAACCTCCTAGTGTGCCCAAATTTTCATGAGCTAACTCATTATAAATTTCTCCCAATCATCTCATCTCCCTTTTTAGCATAAAGGCCTCAACTAGTCCTGCTCCTATACTCTGTCAGGTATAACTCCCTCCCCAAGAGGTTCTAAAACACAAGTAAGACGTTTTCAAGAACCTATTTCAGTCTTCTTATTCAAGTCCCAAGATTTGATTCTAATTCAAAGCCCTAGCTGCTTTGCAAAGTAGACCTCCCAATTAGCCCTTTCACTGTTTTCTTCTGCACTGTCATTAAAATCTCAAATCTCCACCCGTGAAAACACAGTTTTCCTTTTGAATATGTTTGTCTAACTTGCCACAATGATTTCCAGCAAGTTTCACAAATTTCTCATGGCTAGTTTTGGCTTACAAACCCTAGTAATGTACTGTAGCACCCCGACAGGCTTTAAAAACTAATGTGTTACCTCCCTGAACTGACAGTAACACGTGATAATGAGATTAGAATTATAAATCAGCAAAATCCTTCATTTCATGTGTGTGGAAACTGGGGTTTCTCCTCCTTTAGAGTTGCTAGATCCAAATATGGTTTCTATCATTACTGTTAGGGTTTCTTAAGGTTATTCTAAGCTTGAACATGTTACTCCAACCTTTGAAGCTGCTTGTATTTGCTCTTTTCATCTATAACTTATTTCCATTAGTCATTCAAACTCTAATCACACACACAGTCAGTTTTTACAGGAATGTTTATACAAACTATAGTAAGGCTTACCAATACATGCATGCATTATATTCACAGTATTATATTCTTCTTGTCACCATTACAGAGCCTTGTCAATTAGATTCAACACTACACTCACAACATTATAAGTTTCAACACCCAAAATTCAGAGTAACACTATCACACCATGCACTTACAAACCAAAACCTTCCAATTTTCTCCTTAAGCTCCAACATTTTCTTGATGGCCATTCGAATGATAGCACTAATCAATTACAAAAATGATGTTTATACTCCTTACAAGACAGTTACCACTCAAATTGCGACCTTTCAAGTCCTTCACTCTTATGAATAACTTCTTGAGACAACATCATGATTATCTATGACTTGAAGAATTAGACTCTTAGACACACTCACTATGACCCTTAGACCCCACTAGGACTTATTTCATGACTTAAATCCCTAAAATACCTACAAAACAACTTATAACCCTTAACTCTTATCAAGATTCGCCTTCAAATTCAAATTTACATTTTTTGGAGGGAAAATATAGAATTTGAATTTGTAAAGGACTACTCCCACAAACCATTCTAAATGACTCCATAGGACCTCATAAACCTACAAACAAGTTTTCAAACCAAAATTGATGCTTGACTCGACCCTATTTACATATCGTGAGGATGCTCTTGCATCGTCCACCCATCCAATATGTGTCGAAGAGTAGGAATGGAAACCATGCAAGCCAAGTCAAAGGTGCAAAAGAATAAGAAGTAAATACAACATGGGAGGAGGGAGATGTCTGAAAGTGCTAAATAACTCCCATATAAATGCTTCTTGTTGTTCTTCAAGAGCCTCTTCATCATCATTATCGCCGCCGTCTTCATCGTCATCAATTGATCACAAACATTCCCTCCTGTTGCCTTTGCTCTTCACTTCACTTCTTGTGCATTTGACCTTCTCTTTTCGGGGTGGCGCTTACACCGAGAATGGTTGCAGCTTATCAAAAGAACTATTGCTATAAGAAATGCAAACTTTAGATTAGCACAGATGACACTACAAGCCTTTGTTCTTGTGAAAGGAAGAATTTTGTAGCTTTTATTGTAAGACCTAGCTGTAAATTCTAACACATCTCCCACCGCCATAAAGAGTGAGAAAACGCATTGGCACTTCTAGTCTGCTTTTGGTTTTTTTCCCGCCGAAAAACATTTTTAATTGAAAATGAGAAAAAATACAGGACGAGCTAGATTTCAAAAATAAATGTATTCATCACATAAAAGACCCTCATGTTTGGGACAAGAGAATACAATCTAGAAATCAGATGTAATAACCTAGTTTTATTTGTGATTAGAGAATCGGCCCATGCGAAAGTCAACATATAGCCATGAAATAGAGAACACCCAATTTCTTCTATCAAAATTTGCAGAGATCAGCCCATGAATGATTGAATAACTTTGTCTTTGAAGCAAATGTTGTTATGGGAAGTCTTAGTATCCATAGCATGCAATGATATCAAAGATTTATGGATTACAGTAATTAAAAATATATCAAACAACAGCCGTTCTTTACAGTAAGTGTATCTATTGAGGATAGGAGTATCAAATGCATTAGAACGCCCTTTGATGGATACAAACTACTCTTTACCTGCTAGCCATTACTTTTGATGGTGGAACTCTTCAAGGTAGATAACATTCATGATTAGAGCTAGATGGGGATATGGATTTGAATGGAAGTCATGTCCTTGTTGAGTGTATAGTGTCATAGAGGATCTACAATTTTTTTATTAGGTAAAAAATTTTGATTTTTAAGGGATCAAAAACTCTCTACAACCGAAAGATAAGCGTCAAAGCTCAAAAAAAAAATAGAGTGGAACAAAACCATACAAGCTCATTAAAGAAACAAATAGACAACCCCAATCCCAAAAGCAGAAGAAGACATGCAAGAGAGAAAGCCCCCATGGTAGGAAGGTCAAAGCCTCTTTACCACCCATTAAAAGTAATCCTTTCTTCTATGGGCCTTCTCCCATTGATACCTAAGGCTCATCTTTAGAGGAGCATTAAAGGTGTTCCCTTTCTTTTTTATATTCACGACCATCCATCCTTCACCCTTATTTGGATCCACATTCTCATCTGGATGAACTAGTAGAAGAATTTCAATAGTCTCTTTTTTTTTTGGACTATGAATCTTTGTGGGTATGAAGGTTGAGGCATAGTGGCAGCCTCCTTCTCTACAATATGCACCATATCAACCTTGGTTTGAACAACTTGCTTAACCAAACTTGTCGAAAAGAGGTTCTCCTCACGTTTTTGCTCTTCATGAAACGTGGAAGTATCCTCTTGACTAAATGATTCATTTTCGATGTCACTATCCATAAGGCCTTTAACAACTAAATGATTTGGATTAAAATCGTTCCACCAAGATACTCAATCCTTAATCTATTTTTTAACAATGTGACAATCAAAGGTTAAATATCCGAGAGCAAAAAAATTCTACATCTAAAAGGAAAGCCTTCGTAATCTATATTGTGTGTCTATATTCTATCCTTTACTTTAAGCTCCATCAGAGCCGGAAATTTAACATTCGTGGCCATATCCACTAGTATATGGGTGTATCTAGTGTGGTTGAAAAATTTAGTTTTGGGATCTATAATTAAAAATTTTCCCAAAGCATTACGAATAGTGCTGAACATATCTTCCCCAATAATTGTAGAGGCAAAAAGGTAGTCTTATCCAAACAGGTCTAGTACTAAATGTTTCTATTAAGGGGTTGAAAAGAGGGAACTATGGCTTCAACAAAAGGATATGAGATAGAGAGATCTACATGATGAAATATAAATGTTAAGTATTCAAATCTTCCATTTGTGGTATCTAAATAGAAGTTGAATCCACTTCAAGTGTTCTAACTCTACAACCCAAAAGTGAAACTTAAGGTCCGTTACTCATCATGGAGATATATTCCTAGACCAGATTGTGCCAGGTGACATGATAAACCCTCTTTGGACCTTCACGATCTGTAAGACATGCTAATGGCATTTTTAGTCACATTAGATTCAATCAAGGATTTTTTTGCTTATGTAGTAGACCATGAAGATGAGGAATAACCCTAGGCTTCTTGTTAATTCTATAATAAGAAACAATAGTTTAGCAATTGTACATGCTTTTTGTAAGATGTTAAAACCCTCAAATTATACAGGAAAGGTATCATTAGAAATTCAATGGTTATTTTTGGAGCTCAAAATTACACCCATTTGAAATCAAGTTGATTTGGGGGTTTGAGGCAACATGGGACCTGCTCTAAGTTGTGGGAACCTTTGCTTGAGATGCAGACCTCCGAAGAAGGTCGACTTCCTCTACTTATTATTACTACTACAACTACTCCTATAAAGTGAAATGTAACTATCTAATACTACTCTATAATCCGAAGGGACCAGGTGAGAAACAGATGCATAAAAAAATCCTAAGCTAAAGGGAGGTGATAACACCACAAAGAAGGGAATGAACACTCTCGGATGAGAAAAATAAGGTTAAATGCATGTAAGGAGGGCGACATGTGTGTCACAACTCACAACAACACTTAAGAACTCATTTTCGTGGAGCACAAAAGACAAAATCCTATGCAATGGCTCAAATCAAGCCTACAACTCAAAATGTAAGGAACACTACTCTAAATAATGCTCTTGCAAACCAAGAGAGTCCAACAACTACAAATGAGCATTATTTAACAATATATAGAAGAAGGAGAGAAAATAGGGGAAAAGAGAGGGAAAACTCAAATTCCAGCTCACAATCACCAAAAAATGCATTAAATGCATGCAAATCTACCTATATCACTATCATATCTCGCCTCTCCATGTAAACTAACTTGTAGAAGAGGGAAAGAAACTAAATCTTATAAAATATGGTGGTTGAGTTGACTGGAATGTGTGCATTAATGATATGGTTCATGTTTATTTTACCTACCAAATCCCACTAAAATTCGATTTTAAATATCCTAGAGTGTAACCCACGTCAACAACTTTCCAACAAGACCAGGCATGCATGATTTTGAGCTTTGCAATAAGAGTTATGGTGATCTGAAGTTTTGTAGTGTAAGAGAAACACGGAAGTCACATGACATGCTTTGGTTGGTGGCAAGAGTTGGCTATTGTCTATTAATTCTCTCCTACCATGTGTCGTTGCATGCTCATTTTCTCGTAAGGATGTATCCACACTGGTTCCTTTTAAATTTTTTTGTGACGTATACTTTATCGCATGCATTTCGAGAAGGGACATGTGGCAATTCATGATTGGTGCGAGGAGGTTCCAACCTTTGGTGCATGCATAAATACATAAGGAAAGGGAGCAAGAATTCAGGATTCTATATGCACACACGAGAGGTTACACGAGGAGGAGGAAAGAAATGAAAATTTTCTAAGGCATGCATATGTGCAAGAAAATCACATGCATCCAACCAAGGGAGTACATGAGAGAATGGAAGAAGGTAACATGTGATAGTCCGCCAATAGGAAATTGGAGAAGTGCACAAAACAATATCACATGGAAGGAATGTGATATAAATTGTGTGAGGGAAGAGCGCAATGAGGAAGCAAGTGTGCGTGAAGAGATGTTTAGGACCTGGTAATAAAGAGCATGCCAGATTTTTAGAAAAGGATGCAAGTCGTTGGGTGTGAGCGTTTAACTATGCAAATGATCGTAAAAGGGAATCAAATGCGCAGAGAGTGTGCATGCAGGGGATATGAAAGGAGATAGAAAAATGGAGAGAATGTGGGAGTGCACTAAAGGTATGCGAAAAGTACGTCATGGCATGCATGAAGAACTGCAATCATGCAAATAACCAAGGAAGGAAACCAAAGGTGCCCACAACTTGGAAACTTAATGTCAGAATCAGAATGAAACTTCACGTTGTCAAAATAGCCAAGGGGTTATTTTAGACAACAGTTTGGTGACTTTAGGGGACATATGCCTACTAGATGAAGATATCAGTGGCCTCGAAGCATTCATTTGGCATGAAGTCAACCTAAAAACATGAAATTATGATCTATAACTTGAAGAAATATCTCTTGAAGTCATTTGAAATACTATTTAAACTCTGAGTGGAATTGTGCAAAAAACTATTGGATGATGCCAACAAGTTGAAACATAACCTCCATTGCTAAAACATTCAATCCTAAGAGTAAAATGACTTGCATTGAAGCTATAGAATAGCACGAGCAAGGGTGCGCAAGAGAATGGAAACCTACAATACAACAAAGTACTCTGCACAAGAATAAACTTGGAGGAATTGAAACTATTCTAATATGTACATCATGCAGAAGAAGTTAATGGAAATGTTTTAGATAGATCCCATTGATTGGGATTGATAGTGAATCTCCATCAAATTGGGACAACTCAAAAGAATCATTTGAGACCTTTTGTCTTTGTTTAAAGTTCATCGTGTGATTCTTTCTTTAAATTTTACCCAATATGGAAATAGAAAATATAGTTGTTGACCTTTTATCTTGGTCTTAGATGTTTTAGTTTTTAGGCTTTTGTTTGTTCTATGTGGATTTGGAGAATCATTTTCCAATGTAGCAATTACCCCAAATGTGGTGAAATGTTATAATTGTGGTCTACCTATCTTCAATAAAAGAATTTGAAATTTTTGAGCAAGATATTTGTGATCAAATTTATTTGTTGTTGGAGAGAATCACTCTTCATCAAACAAATCACAATTCTCTTTGTATATATTGTATCCTTCAATGAAAAATATTGAATAGAAATATAACGATTGATACAATTGGAAGAGAGGTTGATGTAAGTGAAGTCAAAATAAATGAGGAAGAGTTGCATAGAGACATGGTCGTAATGGATTTTTTTTTTGGAAAACTATGGATACTCAAATGCACCTCATGGACAAAGTTAATAACCTTATACTAAATGGGCATATAGAGCACATGTTTACCACAGATTATGACTTACATTATTGGTCTTTATCTAGATTTGAATGAAGTAATGAAGAGTATCGAGTGGTTGAGTAATAAGGAGAAAGAACCACATTGTCACCAATTTATGTCTAGTAGTGTTGAATGTGAACCAACATGGGTAGGAAAGGTCAAGTATTACTAGAAGAGATGAGGTTGGAGGCCCGAGAATAAAGAGAGGCCCCAACATGGCTAGTTGAATATGAGATTACCATATGCATCACCAACACCACCACTAACAATGTCGATATCATGGAAATCCCTCCACTAATGTGGGATAGACAAAGTTTCCTAAGTGCATGAGTGAGTGTAACTAGTACCCTTTTTTATCGTATAACACGTGAATTACAAATGGACAATGAATGGATATGATGAAAAGTGTTACTTATATAAATTGTTTCTAACGACCTTGATATGGATCGCAAAACAATTGGTATGTGGAAAAAAATAAGACAAAGATGAGCATGTGGGAGAAGCCTAGGAAATGTTTCGAGAAATAATTCAGTTTTTTGATGGACAGAAAAGAGATTGTTTATAAATATCTAATGAAATAAGGAAAGAATGGTTCAATGATGAAATATAACTGGAAATAGAAGGAATTGATCTTGAAGCTTGTTAATCCTCTTATGGATTCAATTAAAAATATATGGTCTAATAAATGCCTCAAACCAACATTTAAACTAAGTTGAATATTGTATGGGAGGTCTATGAAATAAAGATGTGAAGATTTCTTCCTATGGGATAAAAAACATTTTAAAAGTTTGCAAAGAAGTGATTTGTTTTAAATTAGTTTGTTGGAAGGAGTATTACTCCATCATAATCAATCCAACACAATCAAATTTGAACTATTGGGTGGGATATTGTGTATTTTCTTCTTGTTTATGAGAAAATATCATTGATGAAAAAGAGTGGATTGTAAAAATATGAAAAGAATAGTCTGATTTAAAAAGATGAATAAGTTTGAATTTTTATTTTCTCTCGTATACATCTTTTTAAAAACATTGATTCCTTAAAATCTTGATAATTTGATCCTAACAATGTTGTGAAGATATTTGTTGTGACCTAGCATATGAAGATCATGAGATGGATATTGAGACACTTGGAAGAGAGTGTTTGTTGGACCTTTGGGATTTGAAACTCTTTAAGTGATCTAAAATGAATCAATCGAGGTTCGTAAACGTAATTTATCAACCTCGCATTCAAACCAAAACCAAAAATAATAAAAATAAGTAAGTCTAAGATCAAAACCAATAAGACAAGACAAGGAATGAATAAGACTTTCTGATGGAGACAATAAAGTAGACTCGAAAAGAGGCGATGGGGAATGTCTCGCACCCGAGGGAGCACCTTTACAGATTGATTGATGGAACAACGTCTCGATAGTTTCATCATGTGTTGAACTTGTTGCGAAAAATATCATCATCTTTCCTTTCATCTAATTTTCTATCCTCCATTTTTTTCTAATTTTCTAGCCATCCTTTGTTATATATTTTTCCATTTATCATAAAGATCGACAACAACACGTGGCTTGCATTTTACATCCACCTTATATTAATGCAATGCTTCCTCACTATGGGAATCTAGTTATGGAGAAAAACCATGATATTAGTCTCATCATTAAGTATGGGATTCCACATATATTGATAAAACTTCATGGGGAGTTATTACTCTTTACCTACCAACCATTCATTTTGATGGTGGAACTCTTCAATGTAGATAACATTCGTGATCGAGCTACCAAGGGCTATGAATTTAAATGGAAGCCACATCCTTACTAAGTGTGTGTCATAAGGAGATCTAGATCATGAAATTTAAATGTTAAGTGTTCAAATCTTCCATTTATGGTAGCCAAATAGGACTCGACTCCACTTGAAGTGTTCTAACACTACAAACAAAAAGCTAAAGTCAAAGTCCATTATTCATCATGGAGATCTATTCCTTGACTGTAATGTATCAAGTGGCATGATAAACCCTCTTTTGACCTCAAATATTTTCAAGATATTCTAATGGAATTTTTATTCACTTCAGATTCAATCAAGGATTTTTTCTTTTCAAGTATTAGACCATGAAGATGAGGAGAAACCTAGGATTCTTGCTAATTCTACAAATAAAAACAATAGTTTAGAAATTGTAAATGATTTTTACAAGATGTTAAAACCATCAAATTATATCTAGGAAAGATATCATTATAAACCAATGGTTATCATGGCCCATAGTCACCAAGATTAGGCAATAAGAAAATACTCTACCTTTCCTCAAATCATTGATCCTATGTAAATCGACGAAGATGAATATGTAGGTATGGGCATCGTGGATGAACATGAGGTAAGACTCACAATTCACACTTTCTACTCCTTTATTAGGCCGGGTAAGGAGTATTGGTCTTAATTACCCTCATGCAAAATTAGTTTCTAATCCTATTTTTAGGTTCAATCTCCTTCCCTTATGTCCCCAATAACCTACTAGAGTGGGTAACTTCTCTATATTGACTACTTTTTCCATACATTTTACAACCACCACATTACATGAATATTACAAAACTTAACTACCATTTGTATCACAAGACCTAAGCTTTTAGATATGTGGAACATGACAAAGCTCCTATCAATTGAGACAACATTTTTTTACTATGTACATGAATTGGATATTGAAAGGATTCCAAATAACCTTATAAATCCATAAAAATATATAAAACATTACAACCCACAAGATAAAATACCATTTTCCTAGGCATGATGACATGGAAAGAAGTAAATTCTTTACTTTTTCAATTAGTAGAGCCATTCAATGTAGGGTTCATTTTAGGGGTGAATATTCATAAATGTATGAATATTAGGATTTTGGAAGTTTGAAATTGGTTTTTTTACTATCAGTATGGTAGCAAGTTCACCAAAATTTTATGGGTCATAAATAAATTTGACCCTAATTTTGCCTTACTATTTCCACTAAGGGCCGACCAATGTTGGTATATTCGTCATTATGTTATAATATACTATTATATATAGGATTAATTCACCATAATGTAGCAATAAAATATAGTTCCAAAATTAGTTAATAGTGAGATCGGGAGTTGAAGTCAAGGTAAAAGCGAATAAGCTTGTGAAAAAACCAAAAGTATAAGCCAACAATATGAAGGTATAAGCGATAACACTAAGTGATAAAGTTTGAAATCTTAAGGCATTTTACGTAATGGTTAATGGACGGAAACCTAAATACATAATGCCACCCAATAAAATGATTGTACAATGTCGGATCGTAAAAAATTCATATTACCACACAATAACCTGAATTTGAGTTACCGTTTAGTGGTGTAAAAGTATATTACCAAACAATGGCCCGATAAAGACGTTCACATAACATTGTTCGTAGCTTCACCCATGTTACCATGTTATCATGTAGCATGAGGTTTATTTTTCACAATGTCTTGAATTTATTTTTTTAAGATTTAATTTTAAACTTTAATATTGTTTTCACATGTGTAGACTTCAAAATCACCTATACGATCGCCCCAGGTGCAAATGAAAAAAATATCTAAAGGAAAATTAAAGCATTTGATGGGAATTTCCATATATTTCACCAACCCACTCGTTAAACCAAAGTGCTAATAGGTAATTTCAAATCTTATTATGCTAATGTTACTTTATATGTTGATTTTCTGAAGGATGCAACAAACAACTCGATTTATTTCAATTAGATAACCCTACCAATGCCTTTAGGCCAAATGAAATTCTAAATCAGCAGAGTAATTCAATTCACATAGATAATGGTGATAATCCCAATTTCCATCAAACTAAAACTTCATATAAAAATTCCGGACACGCATACATCGAAATGTAAGAGTGGGAAGTGGACTTTAGGAAAAACTTATAAATTTGAATGGTCAGCCAAATATCCATTTATGAAACTTGGTGAACCAAATAATTCTATTGATACTACTACCAAATGTAAATGTACTATATATAGTTGGAAAATAGGCAAAGACCACATAATGCAATTGAAGTTGGACACAATAGAGAAACATTGTGGGAAAGTATATGAGTCAAAAAAACAAGAATATGTAACATTAATAAAAACATCTAGATGGAAAATTGAGGAAGATTGTTTACATATGAGATATGCAAATGAATATGACAATCATCATAAACATAATCAAAACCTTGTTGAGAAAGGTGAAACATTAAAGGCTAAATTTGTAAAAGTTGTTGATGCAAGTCTTTAGTAAAAATTATACAATTCCGACAATATTTCACATTTTACACAATGGAAGACCTATTTTAGATCTCATTGATTGTAAGATATTGTTTCAATGTAATGGGTTTCTGAAAATTCCAACATCACACCGGTCAAATACCAAAGGCTTGTGAAATGGAAAAGTGTATGGTAGGATTGAAATCACTTATTTGAGAGACAAGGTAAAAAATGAAAAAATTATCTCATTGTTTATTGATGAGGTCACCGCAATAGATAATACATTGTGGGTTTGCATGCGTGTCTACACACTCAATTTCAATAACCATTTTAAGGAAAATCATCTACTAACTAAGAACATAATGATGGAGAATTGTAATTCTGAGAACCTTTGTAAACTAGTTATTAAAAATTTGAAAGAAATAGTTGGTATGGACGATCATTCAATCTCTACGAAGCTGATTTGTGTTGGATTTGATGGGGCATCTGTCATGCAAGGTCACAAAATTAGGCTTTGTATTCACCTTCAAACAATTGTTTCCTCGTACATGATACCTATTCATTGCATGGCTCATAGAATGAATCTCGCTTACAAGATTGTAAGTAATTTTGAAAATGTCACTAAAGTGGAAGAGCTTATACGTGATTTGCATTCATACATGTCAAGCAATCCTAAAATATTTTTGGAGTTTCAAAAATTTTCTATTGGAATTACAAATGGTAAAAAATTGTTGAAAGATGTTGACACAAGATGGATATCATTGTATGATCCAACTTGCAGAATTTTTGAGGAATACAGGTCATTAGCAAGGTATATGTTTAAGATCCATAGATAAGTTGACAAGGTGAAATATCTTTTATATCGCTTGACTGATTTAGAGACATTATAAACATTATGAAGTATTTTACCAATACTAAAGGAAATAAACAACTTCGTGAAACAAGGTCAGAAAAGATCTATATACATTGTTGATTTTATCAAATTAAAGAAACATGTATGTATGATTTTGGATAACTTATATTCCAGCCAAGACTAGTTTCAGAAGCCAATATTCAATAGTTGGAAGGTCTTAACAGATACAAAAGATCCCAACAACTATTTTAAGTTCAATATCAACGGTCATCTTTGTATCTCATTCGATGGGAAAATTATACCAATGCACACTTTCCAAAGAGATCCTTATGTCCTAGGTTCTGATATTGAGGAAGTAATAGTGGCAAACCTTCTGTTTGATGAAGCAATTTATGATACATGAAAAAAATTGATGAAGATATTTGAAACATTATCTTCTTGTATTAGAGAATGATTTAAGAATAGTGATCTGCTTGAGGCAACGAGTGTTTAGAGAAGTTTTTGCTTTCCTACTTTAAATTAATGAAGTGAAACAACAAAAACAAAAATGACCTCAAAAGACGATGGGGTTTAACAATACCCATGAGGATGAATGTTGATGTTGATTGTTGATTTGAAGTTGTCGAGTCAAAATGAGTGTACAAGTCCGTTTGTCTTGAAAAGTAATTTGTGATCAAAGACACTAAACATAACGGATTAGATACAAGATAAATGACCTGCTTGGCAAAGGTTGATTCAAGGAATCCAAAGGGACTTTCTTGGAGGATGTCAGCTCACTTTGTAACAATTAAGTGGATTGATAAAGGTAATGATATTAATAAATAATAATAGACATATGATAAATGGATGCAGAGCTCTAGAATTCAAGGTTGAAAGTGTTACAAATATATTGTGTAACATTATTAATAATATAGTTTAGAATAATTGTGAAGTTGTGAGAACAACTCACGTTGATAGGAGTGTGAGAGATCTTATAGGGATGAGATAAATTGGGAGAGATTTGTGGGATGCTGAGTGATCATGAGAGAGATATGAGGGATAGAAGTTGACTCCTTACTTTAAGGAGTCATTTACCTATATATGTATGTAATCTCTCCAGTGTAATCCATCCCGAATGAATTCTTTTATTGATATTATTTGATTCGGTGTTTTTATCTGCAAATTGGTTTATTGAGAAGCTCTACCAAACTTCGAAAGGGAGGTCCTTTGTGGCTTCAAAGGTGGCCCATGCAAAAGTAGATGCAATCTAAACTGACTCAAAGTATTTGTACTAAAATTCCTTAGTCTCTTGTTGGATATAATGGCAATTAGGTACAATCACCGATGACCCGTTTTTTTAGGGAAACAACTAGAAAAGTGGTTGAAACCACTTCTAACCAAGGGTTTTTGGTTTGAGATTTAGGTAAATGGTTAAGGAAGTTTGGGGATGGGTTTTAGATGTTGGGAAGTGGTAGAAAATAGGTTTGAATGGTTTTCAAAATGGTTAGGATAGATTTTGGATAGTTAAGTGGTTTTTAAGAGGGATAAAATAAGAATTTACAACTGTAAGATGATATTTACGGGGTGTGGGAGGATATTTACATGGAGTAAATATTGTGAAGGATTTTAGACTTAGGATAAGTGTTTATAGATTGAGTAATGAGACTTGATTTGATTTAATATTATTGTGAAGATATTGTATGTGGTTAGGGAAATTAGCGATGCTAATTTTAGATGTCTACATTTTCCCCTTTTTTATCAAGTAGTCTTATATAGGAAAATTGCTAGATGAAAATGATTTAAAGGTTGATTTACTATGTATGGGTGACCCCCTTAAAATGGGGTAATTGCAATGTATTACAAGGAGCACTAATTTGATAGGTTGGTTTTTTGGATGCGTTTCATTGGGAATTTCCCCAAGAAGGGGTTTTGAAATGATATGTGGGTCAATGCATGGTGTTGTGTCCCACTTATTGTCTCAAAAATGTGAGTGAGGAGTGTGGTCAGCAAAATAGCGGTGGTTTGTGCAAACACCCCCTTTGTGCGAACCACGTTCGCACGAAGTGACACTTAGGTCTTTGTTTTGCCATGTTTGGCATTGAATGTGGTTCACTTCAAATGGGGTGTTCACTTGAACACCCTTTCATGTGAAGGATGTTCGTGTGAACACCCTTTCGTGTGAAGGATGTTCATGCGAACACCCCTATTTATATATTGGAGGTGCATGCGGAGGAATTCACTTTCCTCCGCCTGTCTCCTTCACGTGAAGTTTACACTGCACCGATCCCACCACTGCAGGCCACTGAACAGTTGCTAAACAAGCCCACCAAATAGTTTTTAAATGAGCTGATGGAGGAGACTAGCGTGGCCATAAGCACAGACCATTTCCCAACAAGCGCAGACCAAACCAAGCCCACAAGCACCCACTTGTGCCCAATGAGCCCACTAGTATGGCCACTGACGACCAGCGAGGCCATTGACGAGCACCAGGTATGAATTAAGTTGTTTTTTGGTGAAAATGGAGGATCCCATGGATTTGGGTATAAAATAAATGAAACCCTAGCTCCTTTTTGCAAAACCCTAGTAAATTCGAGATATTTTTTGTGTAATTGTTTTTAACAGAGCTCGTTTTTTTTTTGCAAAACCCCATTTAAAATCTCTTCTATCATGACCAGGCTTCACAAATTTTGGTGTTCAGTGTCAATGCATGGTAATAATGGTGCTGTGAAAAATGTAATGATATATTAAATTTAAAATTTACCTTCTGTATAATAATGGTGCTGTGAAAACCATAATTTCTCTTTGTAATGATATATTAAATTTAAAATATAGCTTCTGTAGATTAACGGTGTTGTGAAGACTGTAATTTCTGTTGTAATGATATATTAAATTTAAAATATATTGTATATTTGCAAAGTGGTGTATGAATTTTAAGAATATATATAAATTACGAAATTAGATGCAAAGTTGTGAACCATACTCGAAAAGGAACATAAAGTAGTGTGTTTCATTGAATTTAAGATTTATATAAGAATCAAGATCCCTAGGGCAAAAGAGAAATATAGTGTTTAAGATTTATATAAGAATCAAGATCCCTAGGGCAAAAGAAAAATCTAGTGGACAACCCTATTTAACGTATAAAATGGACTATTGCGATTGGGTATATGAAATTATAAATGTTGAATGATAGATACATCATGGTGCTATGAGATTTCGAGACATGAAGAAGAGAACAATAAACACTTGCTCTAGAGCTATAAATCACAAAAGTTTTATTATGTAATGGTTTTGTATAACATTCAAGAGGGTGGATGTGCTAGAACTTAAACTCCATTGTACTTCTTATTCCACAAATAGTCTTCATTGAAGAATGGAAGAATACATTAATCTATAAGTGTAGTGAGAAGTATTGATTGGACTATTACAATGATGGGTAACAACTACTTAGTGTGGTCCTTTAGATGTTGGTGAAGATGACACATGGTGTGTAGCATTATTCACAAGTGCAATCATATTCAAATCCTCCCGATTAATCTCCTTGAGGAGTGACGAAAGATGTGAGAAGTTGTTGGCAACTTGTTTTTTTGTAAACCATTTTCCATGGGAAGGAACTTGACTTGCTTTGATGATATGGAACTTGAATTTCTTTGATGATATCCAAACTGATCTTATATTCCCAATAATCATATTTATACGTTGCAACTGCACAAAAAATTGAAAATCTAGTTTTTATTTCAGTGAATTTCCTCACGGGAGACATATTTTTTGTGTATCTTTAGGTGATTGCATTCTCCTTACACTGCGATTCCATCCTTCATGTATTTTTTCTCACATCAGACTTAATTTGACCTTCCAAACTTTACATAAAAAAGTTCCGAATTTGCTCTCATGTTTTTAATTTTTTAGAAAGCGTATATTAGATAAACCTAATTGTGTTTACTTCCTTATTTTCACAACTTTCATTGGTGATCTATTAATTACCATTTTTATTTTGTTTGCAAAGATAAATCCATAATATGAAAGATGTTGAAACATTAGAATGATATGGAGCATATTGCCTTTCGACTTTGGAAGAGAAGTCTTTGAAAGCCTTGATCAAAATTATTATTATTTTTATTCCATATTGCCACACTATTTCTGTAGAATAATGGTGTTGTGAAAACTGTAATGTCTGCTGTAATGATATATTAAATTTAAAATATACCAAGTTCTAGTAGAATAATGGTGTTGTGAAGACTGTAATTTCTGTTGTAATGATATATTTTTATTGTGAAGACTGTAATTTCTACTATAATTTCTATCGTAATTTCTGCTGTAATTTATGTTGCAATTTCGGTTCTACTAGATGAAGATAAGTATATGGATTCTTGTTTAGCCACACTCAAGATCCTATTCAAAAACCATCTCAAGGTTTTCAAACACCATGAGCTAAATGATGTTAGTGTGTTCCTAAGGTACACCAAGAACTTCCACAAGTGTCATATTAAACTTTGTGACCTTTTTCTCTTGTAGGAAAATCATATAGATGATAAAAATATCGAAGGTTATAAGTTTAGAAAAAACTAACAAGGAACCTACTTATTCATCGAGGACTCTAAAAATGGGTATTTTCACCTATGTACACTTGAAAGTGAGGAATTTTGTGAGTTTATAAACTCTCTCCACCTAAAATGTTACTAAATCTATTTTGATGTTTTACATTTCCCTTCATTTTTTCATTTTGCATTCTGAAAATTTTCATTATATCATCTCTTCATGCATATAAAGTTATTTCAATTTGAGATCCAGTTTTAATAATATAAAAATGTGTATTAATCCATTTAAATACTTCTCAATGTTCATTACTATATATTCTTCACTAAAATTTTATAAATTTAATCACAATGAAGCTTTTGCATTTGGTCATTTAGTGTCACAATCTCTTATGAAACTTTCCAAAGATATTTGGTCTTGTGGATCGCTCAAATGCAAGTTATGTATAAGTGGGTTTTGCAAGGATGTGGCAAAAATCTTCAAACAAATTAAGCACTTTAGAACACTCTCAAACTATCATGGATGTGTTTGTTTAGTATAGGATGTAGACCACCTCGATAGATAGAGGAGATATCCTTTTGATTCATGGTCCTTCTACGTGTGTAGATTACCCCCACTATATTTATCGCCACTCATATCCATGCATGTGTTTAATTCCTCCCTTAATAGCTTGTCACCATACATAATTTCTTATTTTCATTATTTTAGATGGTGTTAAATTAGATGTATATACATGGATTAAAAGAATGCTAAATTGTGTTAACCCTAAGTATTAATAAATGAAATTTCTAGTGTAAATTTACGTCATGAACATTTACCCCTTTTCATTTCAACAACCAACCAAAAACACTTTATATAAGATATAAAACGAAATGGAACTTGAATGTATGTTCATGGCTTGGCCATGAAGCCATGTGAAAAAGGTTTTTAAGAAACATAGTATTAAATACCTTAAAACATCTTTTAAAAAGGTTATAAACTCATTCTAGAATTAATGAATACCAACCATTTATGACCTTTATGTTTGTAGTATTATGACTCAAACATGTTCCTTAGTGTTAAGAGATATCAAAACAACATTTATAATTAATGTGTGGCAAAGAACACCAAATGAGTGTTGGAATCTTAGTAGCAATAATGGGAATGTCCCAAAGGTGTGGGATGTTGGATCCCTTGGGGAAAACCTCCAAAGAAAGTTATCTCTTATCCTAACTGCTACCATGTCACTACCTTGTGTTATCTAAATGAAGTTGGTTATATTCTAGATGGTCAAGATTTATAGAAGATGGATGGGAGCTAGGATTTACTCATTTTATTTCCTTTTGTATAGAAAATATTTCCGTTACCCTCTCTCCCTAGTTGTTTAAATTTATAGGACTATTATTACATTTGATGATAATGTTAGTTCAATTGTACTTTATATTCGATTATTTGTTAATAAGAAACCTATTTATAATGTCCTGGTTTATAGTGGTACTAGGAAAAAATGTGTACAATTACATTGCTTAGGAAAAATTTCATTAAAAGTACTATTAATTGAATTTTACTTTCATTTTTTTATAGTCATGGCTTCTTCTCGCTCCTAATTTGTTTGAGAGGACCGATTTAGAGATTATAAAATTGCAATCTATTCTCCAGAATCCAAATACAGTTGGGCAGTATAAAGCCCATTGTGAAAAAATATTGGTTGATCTTCGTAGAATAGAGACAAGTTTGAAAACATATAACCCATTTAATTGTAAGTCAATAAAAATTTTATGGATTCATTAAAATCAAGTGTCTTAGGAGATGTAGGTTATAATGAGATTACATTACGACTTTCCGATAAGGAAGTCGTTAAGAGGTCTTGTTGGAGTTTTTATGCAAACAAACGGAAAGTAAGGGCATATTATGTAAACAAATGTTCATGTCCCCTATGCGCCCTTTGATTTATCCTAGATTTGTGGCCTCTCAAGGCCAATTTCCGAATAATGACCAATTACCATTATAATTCATAATGATGCTACATGTTGAGGTTCACTTAAACCTAAAGGTGAACTATTTAGACATCCCTAGTTATTTGGAGCAGGGGTGTGGCCGTATTAGCCATAGGGATGCATATAGAAAGGAGGAAGCTCTTGTAGTTGTTGACATGCGACAACATGTACCAAGGCCACAACCATTCTCATCAGGCTTTCACGATGTCGCAACACCTGTCGTTATGACTGCACATGAGACTACTATCGAGGGTCTTGTTGGCATTTCTCATGAGACCCAATTGATCTCTTTTGACCGTGTGGGTCAGTACCTTCAGAGACATGATACTAGCAGTGGAGGTGCTAGTAGCAGCAGTGATGCACGCAGTGAGGTATACACTCGTGCATCTTTGATTTCCCCATATGACTTTGAGGCGGTTACAGATCCCGCTCAGACACATTGGCTAGGATGCATCATGGCTGCTGACTTGTTGCATGCATATGAGGTGAATTCACGGCATTGCAACATTCCACTATCGGGAGTTTTAGATTTTATAGAGCAAAGTGGCAGTGTATCTTCTAGTTAGGGTACTAATGTTGTTGCTTTACTGAGCTTAGACTTCTGTTGTTGGGATCGTCACACCTGATGTTCAACACATTTCTATTCCAGTGTGTGAACATTAAACCTTTAATATAATTAAAATTTATTTTATTTCATCCTTACTTTACAATTTATTAATATTAAAATTAAACATGTACTTCGTGTTTAGGCTTTGCTCCAGTGTGTGGAGCTTCACATTACACCATCTACCCGTGACACACATAGCTCTTGACTAATCACAACATGGATCTTAATGTTCTAGGCCTGAGTGATCTTGGCTCACTTGGCGACGTATTTGTTGGTGTTGAGGTCATGGGTGACAATCCCATAGATTTGGAGACGCATTCCGCAGAGGTATAGATACATGTGTTTTAATAGAATTAATATTTAATCTAAATTGAAATGTTAGAAATTAATGAACTTTATTCAAAAAAACTTATTTATCAACTTCTTACATTTTATTTATTTTATTTCACAAGGATCTATAGGGACGAGAGATATACACATAGCGTAGATACTCCCAACATCCACCCAGGGACAGATACTGAGGTAATCAATTGTACATATCTGTTATACAATGTATTGAATTAATCAATAAATTGTTGTAGAATTTTGGTTATAAATTTTAATATATGGTACATGCTATATATAGTTTATGATGTGTATATTTTTTTTTTAACATGCAGGGTGCAACAGAGCGTAGTGAGGGGTCTGACACTCACCCTAGTGCATGGAGGAGACTTCAGTGATATTTTATAGATTTTAGACATTTTAGACATGATTTTAGAGATTTTAGACATGTATATACTCATTAGACATGATTTTAGATATTTTAGACATGTATATATACTCATACTCATTCTAGACATGATTATTATATTTTGATATATGTCTTAGACACGTGTATTATTATTATATTTTTATGAGTTCCAGTGTATATTTACAATTATGGATGTGAATATAAGACACCCCCTTATCTTTCATTTTTGTATCTTGATGATATCATAATAGGTATAATGATAGATAAGATATTAAATACCCTTCATTTTTGTGATATAACATTGTAAACTTTGTTAAATTTCTATATTGAATCATTTGATGCTTAGGTAATTTAGTAATACTTTATGTTACATTAAACATTCCATGGCTTAGTGAATGCTTCTTTACTTATGCACTTGTCAAATCTTTTCAAAGTGTTGTTAGTATTAAACTATCTATCTAAAACTAAAAATGAAGTAAAAATGCTTGTGGTGGACTTCAATCAATAACCACAAATACATGATTGGATTATAAGTGGGTTACTCCCCTATTGATAAGAAATGTGAGAGAAGGGTAACTTACAAGGCATTACATTCCCCAAAATATTTGCCAATGGAGAAAGAGGCTAAACAGTGAGAAGCCCAATGCAATGGATTTCATTCGCAATTCCTCCCCCATACTAACAAATGCTTTAAGGCACTTGTGTGCTAAGTGGGTCACCTTTCCTTGTGATTATGACCAAGGTTTAGTCATCTTGAGATGACTAAAACCCACACAAGTCAAATCCATCAAAATATAAAAATATTTTAAGTTTCTCGACCGAAAGTTGTGAAACTTGCTTCTTTACTTATGCACTTGTCAAATCTTTTCAAAGTGTTGTTAGTATTAAACTATCTCTCTAAAACTAAAAATGAAGTAAAAATGCTTTGTACTATTTTAATGTAATTGTAACTAAAAATGCTTGTGGTGGACTTCAATCAATAACCACAAATACATGATTGGATTATAAGTGGGTTACTCCCCTATTGATAAGAAATGTGAGAGAAGGGTAACTTACAAGGCATTACATTCCCTAAAGCTTTTCCAATGGAGAAAGAGGCTAAACAGTGAGAAGCCCAATGCAATGGATTTCATTCACAATTCCTCCCCCATACTAACAAATGCTTTAAGGCGCTTGTGTGCTAAGTGGGTCACCTTTCCTTGTGATTATGACCAAGGTTTAGTCATCTTGAGATGACTAAAACCCACACAAGTCAAATCCATCAAAATATAAAAATCTAACTAGGAATACTCGTGGAAGGTTTCAATTACTTAACATAAATGATAAATCCCTCCTTTATTTTGAATGTTGTCTTCCAAACATCTTCAAGATGGAATAGAACCAAATGATACCCAGATTTTAGGTCAACTTTAGGGAAGCCTTCCAAAGATCTTCAAGATGGATTAGAACCTAAAGATACCCAGATTTTAGGTCAATTTTGGTGAAGTATTGTGCACATCTTAGCTAGTCTAGAATCTCCATAATGCTTCACTATTATCTTGTTGAGTGTGCAAAAATCAATGCATAAGAGGCAAGAGCCATCTTCGTTTGGTGATAAGACTATTAGGTTAGCACAATGAAAAGAGCTTGATCTGATCTTTCCTTTATCAATAAACTTGTGGATTTGGTGTTAAATCTCGTTGTTCTTCCAAATGAATAAGTCTTCATTTGCATTTGTAATATGTTCACTCGCATTTCTACCACCATTGGTATGCTTTTTTAGGACACTCAAATGGTAACCTTGAGTCATAATATCTTTCAATACCTTGAGTCATGTAGTTCTTAATTGTCTATATCAAAATTTAATTGTCTATCATTTTGCTCACATGAAATTTTAAATGATTCAAGTTAGATTTATTGACACTAAGAACTTGTTTCAAATTGTTATAAAAGATGCCGAAAAACATATTTTATGTATGAACCCATTAATGTATAAACATATTTTAACATCATTAATGAACTCATCCTTAATATCATAGCAAGAAATTTGTCAAATATGTATGCCAAATGACAAATAAAATAGATAAAATATTTTATTCCTGGAAGACATGAATATATAATATTCTAGGTCCTTCTATATAATACCAAGTGGCTCTGCTCGTTGTTCAATGACCTGTAAATTTTTTTCATGGTCTTCTACATCTAGTCTCCATTTTTTGCATTGACCACTTTTAGTCTTCACCTGATGCAATTGTAACCCTATAGCAATTATGTGATGGGTGTAATGATACACCTTTTTGTCTGGTTTATAATCAACAAAGTGAATCCCACTTTGGAGGGCTTTCACTTGTTGTAAGTATGTTCCTTGCACTACAACCTGAGCCAGTATAAAATGTTGTCTCCTCACTTGTTATTTCACATGTTGTAAGGAAATACAGGTTTAGGAGCATAGATTTAGCTTTAATTATTTTCTATTAACTCTATTACTTTGCCCATAGCTATGCACTCCATTATATAGGAGCTGCATAGTAACAACTCTCATAACAATGTCTTTGTCTTTACCTGCAACCTTCTCAACAATCTTTGGTTGCATATGAAACCAATCTACCTAAATGGTTTCAACCATTAATAATAACATTGATAATAAAACAATATCTCATTGTTTTATTATCTAACTTACTAACTTACGAATTACCATATAGTAAATACTATTTACTATATGTAATATTACATTCACATTATAATAATATTATCCATGATAATATTATATTCATCATATCTAATGTTCACACTATACAATATCTCTAACACACCCCCTTAGTGTGGATATGGGGTAAGAGCTCCTGAAACATCGAAATTGTCGAGTAGTAGCCGTTCTTTGCATTGGATCTTGTTGTCCGGATCTTGCTACTAATGATCATCCTTGTCATATGAACATCTTCATCGAATGATCACCTTCTAACGAAGTACCTTCCACCGAATTATGATGATCAGAGGACCGTATTTACGAGGACCGTATGTAGATGCTTTGCCCCTATAAGATGAATCAAGAAGTTTTCTTCTTCCACATCAAATAGACACTCAGAATCAAGTTGTTAGTCTATGTGAGCACAACAAAACATGAAAATAGTTTCACCCCCTTTTTTATAAACACACCACACAAATGAAATAAAACATCACCACATTTTTCTGCAACCCCGTGTCGTTGGTGAATGATGAGAGGATGTTGATTTTCCTCCTTCCTCCATTTCCTCCTTCCTCCAACAAGAGAAGATTTTACCATAGGAATTCCTCATCACTAGGATAGGAAAGTTCTTCATCAGTTGAGTAGGCTTCCCAATTAGTTTCTACTTGAGCTAGAAGGGCTTTCTGATCTATCTTGTCATCAAGAAGATCCTGAGCTCTCTTTTTATAGTTCAGTATTACATGCCTAATCTCATTACAATAAAAGCATTTTATTTTTCCATGTGAAGGAACCTGCTTTGGTTTATGTTTTTCCTTCTTAGATGAGGAGCTAGGTTTGTTTCTTACATATAGTACTTCTTCATGTTCTTCATGACTGCTTTGTTCTATCAATGTAGAAATCACTCCTTATAGACTAATAGTAACTTTACTCAAACTAAATACAATATTTGAGTAACTCTTAGGCATACTATTAAGAAGGATGGCTTTAGCGTCATCATCCTTTACATGTTCTTTTATTCCAGCAAGTTGATTTAAGAGAGATCGAAACTTGCTATTTGTTCTCAAAGAATGTTTAGATTCTCATCCATCTTCAATCCATACAGACATTGCTTGATGACATCTTTGTTGTTTTTGCCTCAGATCCGAATTTTTTTGAGAGACTCCCAAATATCCTTTGCAGATTTTGATAGATCAGTATCTAATGTTCACACTATACAATATCTCTAACACATGTTAGATTTGTTCTCTCTTCTGCACAACACAACAAGTAGTACTCCACTTCTCATTATTGTCTTCTTCAACAATGACTGCAAATACATCACCTACAACAAAATGCAAAGAAACATTCAATGATCCATGTATACTATAAATTATACATATATATTTAATCATCAAATTATATGTGATCCTTTTAAATAAAACATACCTTATTTAACCAACCAAATATGTGGTCATAATCGCTAAAATTAATGGCACATCTTCAAAACTATCATCATGATCTTATCCATATGTGTCATCCAAAACTAAATGAACTTTCTTCCACTCACCTACATACCCATGTTTTTGACTATTGCACTCGAATATGATTTTTTCATGCATTCATAACAAAAACAAGAATAATACCTTGTATAGATTGTCTAGTTATTACTATCCATAGTCATCAAAGAGTGCAAAGACCTAGAATTGTGAATCCTTTCACATCCATACTTTTTCCTTCGATCAGTACCTTCAATTAATCACACTCAAAAGATCAATAAAGTTTAAAACAAACATCAAAATTCAAAATATTTTTTAAAAAAGTTTGTAACTTGTAGAAGTTAATAAATCACATCAAGATCTACATATCTATGTTTTAACTGTGCATGTACCTGTTATCTCCCAAAACACTCTGTGTGGGGTTGAAGCCTGTGGAGTTGAAGCATGTGATGTTGAAACATTTGAGGTTGAAACCTGAACTACAAAATGTTTCTTACACCATTCAACAACGGTGTGGGAATCAATCAATCGATCTCCCTCATAATCAAAACTTTGTTTTTTTAGAGCACGTTTGATGCATGCACCGCACCATCCTTTTCTCCTTCTCATGACCACTCTAAAAAAACTCCAGAAATGAGGTATTTTATGATGACGTTGATAACGACCGAGTGCAAATAAAGGGTGAGAGGATTTGAATTGTGATGCTGAACCATCCGACCAAACAAAATGTTGATTTATTTGTACTCCTCGCTGATGAAGATATTGAAAGAAAAAACCAAAACAATGTTGCACAAAGTGGGAATCATGTCCCTTGTCATCACTTATATAGAATTAATACTCCTTCTTGATCATTCACTTCACATATGTACTTTCAACCCCATCCAAATCCAATTGTGCATGCCTATAAAATATTTGAACCATGATAGTAACCTAGTCAATATGATAATACTTGTGTTTGAATTTCTTTTTGATGAGAAAATGAGTAATTCTCAACAAAATCAACCACGGACAATATGGAACCAATAGGGAATGTGTCTCTATTAGTCTTGAATTGTGTAGCCTACCACTTTGCATAGTGAGAATGTTTGATGTACGAACTAATTAAACTTCGGAAACTTTGCATGAATGTAGCAATGGGGATTTCCTCTTCTACCAAATCCAACCTGGTTGCATCTTTTCCAAGCCTTGTTGAATATTTTATGTATTTGAACCTAAAAAATCAATACATAATGGAAAAATTGTCATATTCATTTGCAGTAAACATAAAAATCAAAATAAAATTTGTACATCCAAATTGTCCAAATGTAATCACCTCTTGCAAGCCACCATTTGAACTGTGTCCAAATCTTCATTTGTTTCTGGCAATAATTTCAAGTCCCCACACTTGTCACAGTACACCTTTGATGTAAGTCATATGATCGTCGACATGATCATTGGATATTGTGCAAAGAATTGAAGTTATGAATTCACTGACACGTGTAGGTGGGGCATTTTCAGGACCATTTGATGCTTCCCGTAACTTTCTATACACCTGAAAAAACATAGATTTTGAAATACATTAATTTTAAATCACATCTCAAAAAATGATATTTAATCAAATTTCAAATATATAGATATAAATGAAAGCACACCTCAAAATATATATACATGATATTTAAAAAAATTTATACCTGATAGTGATAATCAAACTCAACGTGATAGTGGCAACAACATGTGTCAAGGACTTTATCAGCTCGCACATACCAAGGCTTCAAATTTTCAAACATTCGTTTTCCAATCTTAACATTTGAATTTTCTTTTGTAAACTTTATGTGCATCTCATGTTGAGTTATTTCAAGCCAATGTTTTATATGTTCATCATAGTTATCATGAGTTATCTTATGTTTTAAAACATCCCTCACATCGGATAAGGACGAGTCCTCTCACCAAAAAATCAAACTATCTTCACAATATTATCCTCTATTTTATCGTAATGTGGATTTCTACACATTAGTGCCCAATTTCCTTCCATAGTAGAGTCATCCAATGTCTTCCTCCTCTTTTTGCATACCCGCCGACTGACCGTCTTTCTAGATATTCCCAATTCCTTGGCAATGGCGGTAACATTACAATTCTTAGTCGTATCTTCACTTACAACTGAATTTAATATTGCTCTACGAGAAATACTCTTATCAATAGACCTAGTTTTTGTACCCAAAGAATTTATTCCTTTAGAAACATTCCCAACAAATTATTCTTCTATACGTTTTGAATTTTTCCGTCTAAAATCAACACCCAACAATTATAATGTTTCCTTCATATCAACATGATTCAAGAATGTAACCAACAAATGTGCTCTAGCAACTATAGTCAAATTAACAAATTCACCATATATTATCTCTACACTTTTTGTTGTTTTCTTTCGTGATAGTGGTTCTTGTTGGGAAAATTCTTTTAATTTTTGTAAATCCATCTTCACCAAGTGTTTCACATTTTTCTTGGGAAGTAATTCCATAAGTTTTGTTATCACTTCAGCATAATGTTGCGCATCATGATCTGTGTCAATAAACATACACATGTGATTACACCAAAATTTGCAAAAAAATAACATACAAATGTGATTACACCATTAATGACCAAGCTAGTAAACAATTTAATATCTAAAAAATTAACTTACTATCTAGTAAACAATAATATTAAGTTGACCAAGCTAATTGTATTTAGATAGCTTCATGAGGTCCTTCTTGAAATCTACTAAACAATACTTTTGCATTTGTATTCAAGACTTTTTCAACTTAGAAGCACATCTGAGTGTGACATAATGATCTATTATTGATTACTTTGGTCTAAAACCTACTTTCCCCTTTTCCCACTTTCCTTTTTATTTTATTTTCTTACAAAATACCACATAGTCGGGATACATTTGGTCTAATATCCTTTCAACTACATAATGTGTGTATCAAATCCAAGGTTGATTGAACCAATGCATGATATCTTTATTGAGCCTTATGTATTTCTATTTTATTGTTGTGTAAAATTTTGAAAAAGGATTTTGGAAGACATTGATTTTGACCAAAATACCTTTAATATTTAAACCAAATCATGTGTTGTATTTTTTTGGCTTCTATTTCTTATATATATATATATATATATATATATATATATATATATATATATATATATATATATATATATATATATATATATATATATATATATATATATATATAGGATGAAACTATTATCTAAATTTACATACATTGTCTAAGACAACTAAGAAACTATTTAAGGTAGTATGGAGTAATCAAATATTAAATCACTATTATAAAATTTTAATATGCATAGAGTATAGCTATAATTTTAATGTTGATGTAGCATGTGTAATGAATCTTTGTTACTCCAAATGAACAATTACCAAATTTTTCGTATAAATATTAATTTTTCAAAGGTTGTAATATGCATAGGATGTTATTAACATGCTAATATCAATCCTTACTAATATTTGATTTGGGGGATCGAAATTTCCAACTAATATTTTATTTAGGAGATCAAAATTTCCTTACAGTAGATATTGGCTCAAGTCATCATTTGATCTTTCAATTGTTTTTAACTATAGAGATATAGATGGGAGGAATACAAAGGTTCTTTTTTTTGGGAATGACCCAATTATATGAGGATTAAGTTAGAAAGGTGTTGGTGGTTACTGAAATAGAGCCTTTCTAAGAGGTGAGAGAGGATGTTGAAGAATGGAAGTTGATGTTAAATAGAAACCCTATATTTAACTAAGAGATAAAAACAACCATGTCTCCTAGAGAGTAACAAGCAATAAAAAAACAAAGTAGATGGCTAGATCAAGATCCAAATTATACTATTGAGTGGTTGCAATATTTTTTACCATGTTTTATATTTTTTACCATGTTTTGTTGATATTTCAACAATTATTGTTTCGTTGAATGATTTTTCTGTGTGGATCCTTTTTCGGTACTTGGTTGGTTCTTACGTTGTTTTTGTTATCTAGCCTTTTATTTTCACATATTGTTTCTATTGTTTTAGGTTATGGGATCCTATCAAAACCCTTTCCTTTACCCAATCTAAAAAAGATATTATCATATTTACCTTAGAACAAAAATAAAATTACGATCTATCAAGGGTTTCTACTTATGTACCAATTTTTGCAGCCTCGTCTTTCACTTGTTGTGCCTTCTCTCTTTCTGTTTGTGCCTTCCTACGAACTGATCTTCTAGCATTCTTCTCTGCATTTTCTTCCTCGGTATAATTTCGCTTCTTATTCTTTGCATTTCCCATGATTCATCCACTTCAATAATTTTCACCTGCACACATAAATCTAGATAGATCTGAATTTCTAAGAGTAAACTTGATACAAAACTACACATGCATGCAACTCTTATTATATACAAATCTCAATAGAAATTAGGTTATTTTTAATTTTAGTTTTTTATAACTTTAAAACAAATTTTCTAATTTTAATAGAATTTATATTTAATATACAATTATTTAGTTTTATAATATATTTTTAAATAAAATAACTATATGCTTTAAAGTCAATTTTATTATATATAAATAATAAAAATATTTTTCAAAAATATAATAACATATTACATATTTTTGGTTAAAAACAATAAAAAAACCAAACTTAGTTTAAAACAAAAAATATGTAAAAAACTAAATTTAAAACATTAAAAACGAACAATATTATTTTAAAACCATTACTTATAAAAACAAAAATTACAAAACATTAAATTTAGAAGGAAGCGTTCTGGCGGTGCTTTAGTGGCACAGAGGGATTCGCGTGAACAAGGGTTTGCGTGAAGGTAGTTTGCGCAAACCCACGTTCGTCGCGAAACCCCTCCGAGTGGCGCTAACGTGGCACCTAAGTGGCACATTTTGGCTCCAAATCCTTTTGGAGGATAATTGTAAGCCAAAATTTGCCACTTAGGTGCCACGTAATTAGGGTAAACAAACTAGTAAAATTACAAAAATTTAACACAAAATTCAGATTTTTATTAGCTTTCTAAAAATATAATTTTCATTTTTTAAAAATTTGTTTTGTTATTTATTTTTTAATTTTTACTAACATATGGTATTTTAGGACAATCAATAGTACACAATCAACCAAATTTGAAAAATAGTAGAATATATCAAAAAATTTGAAAAAATAAACTTACTATTTGTTGAAGTCTTCTTCGTACCTGTGAAAAAAAAATCAATTTCGATATAAATCTCAAAATTTATTGGCATAGACATATGTACACTATTTATTTAAAATTATTTTTACTAAATAATTAATTAAAAAAAATATAAGTCAAAAAATACAAAAATTTGACAGGACCTTAAAAGTCAAATCTTGAACATACATCTAAAATTTCATGGTGAAAAAACAACTTTTCATTTAAAAACACCACCAAGGGACAATCATTCCTCTTTTAGAACATAAGAAACAACGTATTATAAAATTAAGATAAACACCAAAATTTTAACCAATTTTTTTTTTTTAAAATATACATGTATTCTACACTCTAAACACAACATTCCGTTAGTTTGTGGAATTTCGTGAATGCATACGGTTTTGTGGCTATTACCTTTAGAAAATCAATGAAATTGAAAATTCATGTTTATAAAGGTACAAAACATACAAAAAGTGGGACATTTTATTTGCTTTGACCCATGTGTTGCCGTGGAATCAAGTGATAGGAGAACCGGAGGGTTTGTATCATATGGAATTATGATTCGTAAGGGTAGGATGGAATGATGAGGAAGTCAAGTGATGGGGGCCAATGGGTGCATGTCCCATGATGCATGAATTTCTGTGCTAAGTTAATCTTGCTAAGGTTTTTAAGTTTCAAGGATGGGGTCTTTAAAAGAGATTTTTTTTAAAAAAATGTGATAAAGTGATTTTAGCTTTTTAAAATGATGATAAGGGTAAAAATAGTGACGAATCGATAGCGATTTAATGACGATCATTGATGATTTAGGTGAATCACTAGCGATTCACATAATCATCGGCGATTCCTGCGAAAGTTTTGGGAGGCTATAAAAGTCGAGTTAGACGGTGAATAATTCATTTGTGTAATGTGTTTTATGATTTGGAGAGATAAATTAAGGGATAAATTGTGATTTGGAGCTATGATGTCATCAAGCAGATAAAGGAAGCCCACGCTAGCAAAGGTAGGCCTTGAATTTTGTTGTTGTCATTTTCTTTTAGCTAGTTTTTTTATTTTTTATCATTAGGGCATGTACGGAGGATTTTTATTTTAAAATCACTAGAATTGCCGATAATTCAGGTGGATCGCCAATGATTTATGGAATTGTCGGTGATTTATCTGTTTAAGTTGTGAACGAGTTTATTTGTTAGCGACCGATTTGTTTGATGAGGATTGCAATGAACATGGATTCTAATACGTGTTTTTTTGTTTTTCTTATGATTGCGGGTGAATGCGAGACTAACTATCTGAGATAGGATTCCATTGATCCTAGTGTAGGTATGAGAGGATATGTCATATGAGGATTAGATATCTATGGAGGATGTGGGGTTTATAGAGATGCATGATTATAAACAGGATTTGATGGATTATTGTTGGATTTGATGGATAGATGGGATCCGAACACCTGTACATTTTAGTTACCGATAGGTGAGATCACGATTATTGTGCGGGATGTAAATAGAATTACGAGGCTACCACCAAGGAAGGGAATTTACTGTAGTGATGAGACGAAGAGATAGGATGTGATGAGGAGACTATATAGGGATGATGTTGCGATGATGTGAGATATATTTCGGGTGGTTTTTATTACCATTTTTATATTCTTTCTGGGAGAGAGGGTTGTACCTGGATGACGATGTTGATGATGGGGATTTTGTGTTTTACTTTTTCTGATTCTAGAGGTGGTAGATTTCCATGGATGATGACTAGAGTAGTTACAGAGATGATGGAGCATCATACTGTTTTTGCTTGGGCCCCTTCACTACTGGAACATACATACAAGGAATTTTGGGCTTGGAGAGTCCACAAGAGATTTTGGATAGATGTGGCATTTTTATTACAATGTTGGGTGTTTGAGCATATTACTATGTCTCATCCATATATTTTACCATGGCGGTGTGGACATGATTGTTAGATATGTGGGATTTATGAGATGGAAGAGTGATGCATGATGATCGAAAGGGTGAAGGAGGAGGATTTTTATAGAGAGCTTCATGCAGGATTACAGGTGGGAGATGTGTTGTAGAGAATGTATGTTGATTTTCTAGTGTAACCGGGTTTAGAGCGTGATCTTTATATGCTACTGAAGGATACATGGATGCATGGGGGACGACGATGCAGAGAGTGGGAGCTTGTCATATTTATCCATGTTAGACAAAATTTTGGATTGATTTAGGATGTATCGAATGCCCTAGTACCGTATAGATGAGATGAGGGAGATACATATACTCCTAAGGAAGTTTTGGGACCACCTCTTATTAAACCTAATGAGAGGGGAACCATGGGTCTAGATGAGCACGGTGACATGATGCCTATTGATGATGTTAGAGTGACTGTTGGTTACAGGCAGTGGTGGATTGGTGCTTATGTTGAGTTTGAGAGGGTATGTCTAGTTTGAATGGGGAGGAGAGTGTGTTCCCTAGTAGACGAGACATGGGAGATTTTGATGTTAGTGATGATGAGGAGGATGATGGATATGGGGAGGATCTAGAGGTTGTTGTTGCATAGTTGACGGCGAGAAGGTAACTATGGAGTCTCGAGAGAGATTGATAATGGGTGGAGAGAGATGATTTGATTGGTCTCACGGTATAGTTTGATTGGTAAGAGATATGGTCTTATATCTCGAGCGTGATGGGCTCATGAAGCGTTTTTAAAGACCACAACCGACTATGATAGGTACAACAATAGTGAGAGACCCTAAGAAGGGATCTCGGTATTACAGGACATTAGTTTTAGGTGAGGAGTTGGTAGCCAAAGCCAAGGCTAGTAGTCGATGGGTGCACAGGGGTATGATTAGTTATGCCCACTACGAATATTTATGAGCAGAGTTGGCATATTATGAGTACTTAGTGATATGGGGTTTTCCCAATGCGCTTATTTATGTGGATCATTTAGCGCAGTGAGGGGAAAATCCTAGTGTTAGTGTGGCGAGTGTAGGCTAGCCACCTCGAGGACCAAATGAAGGAGATGGAGGTGATGGAGGTGCACCGAGAGGTGATAGTCGGGGGAGTGTGGTTCATGTTTGATACATTTCTTAGAGGTGTCATGTTTATCGTATAGTTATGATATGTATTGTATTTTGATATGTATGTGGCTCTTTCTTGAAGCCTTGATATATAGATTTTGATTTACGAGGTGAGGGACTCCTAATGATGTATTTGATACTTTGATAATGATTATATATGATAACATGGTTTGGCTTATGGTACATCCATTGGCTTTATTGTGATGTGATTTTTAATGTATGTTTTAATGTTTATGTGATTTGGTCATCTAGTTTTTGAATGATTAATGGTGATGTAATAATATTATTGTGACTTAGATGTGATTCATATTTTATCAAAATGTGGTTATGACTTTTTAAGATAGGAGAAAAATTGAAATGATTGTTTTCATACTATATTTGATTCATACATGATGGGTAAAAATATGGTGAAATCATTTGCACTTTTCTCCTTAACAAATATTAACATGAGACTATTAGTAGGTAGTTACACATGGGATCTTAGATAAAAGAGATGGAGTGATATAATGTACCTTCCTAGAATGTGAAAGGGGTAACATATATAGGTTTTGTGGGGGAGAAAGGTTCTCCTTTCAATAGTTTCATAGGAGATACCCCAAATTTATATATTTATTTTTATGCAAAATGATCGATGTGGGTGAGTTTCCTTTGATGGGAAAGATGATCAATGTGGGAATAATTCCTAGGATACTTTTGATATTTGAATTTTTGAAGGTTGATCGATGCATGAAACCTTTTTACATGGGTAGGAATCCTTTGATGGAGTGGTGTACAATTTTGAGATTTTGGACATTTACGATTACCATCCTTTGAGGGACAAGTCTATGATTTGATGGGAAGTTTTATTTTGAGGGATCGGTCTACATTTTATTTTTGATAAGAGGATCCATAGATATTTTTGATTTTTTAAGCTGAGGAAAAACCCTAATAGACCATTTCAAGGAGGGGGAAAATGTGTACATGACCTACACATACATGCCCCATGACACATTTTTGGATGGTATATGAGGTTGGATGAACGTAATGATTAGAAGGTTCCCACAAGGAGAACTTAACCATATGAAAGATGCAATGAACAGAGCAGTCGCGGTTCTCATAATTAAGGATATTTAAGGATAGTGATGGAAAACCACATGCTTTCGAATCATTACGATGGGAAAAATGGTTGGTTTATGGTAAAATAAGATCTAATGTTCCTTTTTAGGTGTACCATCAAGGGAGGCTAAACGATACACTCCCGACCCATACTTGTGAGTAATGATGTATGGATCGATCCATTTGGGGGAAAATTTTCCACGTTTACTCCTTTCTAAAGTAGTGACATTTTATTTTCTTTGAGAATGATATCACCAATCTTGAAGTCACACTCTTTTACATGTTTATTGTATGCATGTTTAATGCGGTTTTGGTAGACAATGATGATGTTCGAGGGTTGTTAAGCATTTTTCAGCTAATAATTCTAACTATGCTAAATAATCTTGTTAATGTTATTCGGCAAGAGTGAATTATGTGAGAGATGCACGCAGTGATGGGATTTTAACTTTAAGGGGAAGGACTACCTCAGTAGTCGTAGACTAATGAAAATGTTGTAACACCAGTAGGAGTACAAATGTTAATTCGATAAGCCCAAAGAGAAAACTGGATCTAAAGATGTTGGTTCTTTCCTATGTCATCTACTATTTTCATGAGTATTTTGTTAAGTGTTTTGTTAAAAGCTTCAGCATGTCCATTTTCTTGAGGATAATATGGCAATGAAAAGCTAAGTTTAATGTTGCAAGTGGCGCGAGTTTCTTAACATCCTTGTTTTTAAAGGATTTTCCATTGTCTATGATAAGTTTATGAGGAATTCCAAAGTGACATATTTTGTGTTGATATATGAAGTTGATGGTTTTTTTGCTTTAGTTGAGGTTAAAGGAATGGATTCAACCCATTTTGTAAATTATTAAGTGGTTGTGATGATAGAGTGGTGTTGTTGTGATTAGCGAGGATTGAAAATGCCAATGAGGTCTAACCCCATTAAGAGAAAGGCCATAAGTCCCGAGATGGTTGTAAGGCATGAGTAGGGACATGAATGAGATTTGAATGTCATTTACACTTGACACACTTTTTAATTTATGTACAACAATCTTAGTTAACATAGGACAATAATTTCCTAATCATAAGACACGTTTAATAAAAACATTACCATTGAAGTCTCCACCATATACCATCATGGACTTCTAGATCGATTTAATGGATTCATGGGACTTAAGACATCTTAGTAAGAGGCCATCAAATCTAAGTTTGTAAAGGATACCACCTATGATGTTGTAACGTGTAGCACATTGAAGAAAATGTCATTTAGCGTTTTAGGATAAATCGAATAAGACTTTAAATTCTGAAAGGTAGTCGAATATATGTGTGTACCAAAGGTCAGGTTGAATTATTGTTGATGGATTTAATAGAGGGAGTTCATTTTTGAGATGGTTCATATAATGCATGAACAATGATGATAATTTTGGAATTATCAATTGATTCTTCAGTTGATAAAGGAATGAGGGATCCTAAAGAAGCCATGGTGTCTGTGAACTTATTGGAGGATAGTGGAACTGTTTAAAAGGTATAATGATCGAAGGATTCAAGGAGAAATTCAATATTAACTTTACATTTTTGCAAAAATTAATTTTTACATCGATATTCTCCTTTAATTTGATTAATGATGAGTTATGAGTCTCCATAGAACACCTAACATGATGACAGGTTTGAAGACCCATTATTAACACTTCATACTTGGCCATGTTATTAGTACATTCGAAGTTAAGTTTGAATTATACAGGGATATGAGTCCCCTAGGGAGGTATGATGATGATACCATCCCCTCCCCCTTGTTGGAATTTAGATCCATCGAAGAAGATGGTCATTTTGATAGGAGTGAATTTGTGTTCATCAATAGTGTTGATAGATTCATCGGAAATTATTCATGAGGAAATTGAGTGTCTAGAAGGGGAGCTTAAACAAGCTGATCTATGTGGTTACTATGATATGGTTTAGATTGCATGGTTTTAAGCGGATTGAAACTAGTGACAACATAAGTTTTGTGATTGAGTAGATAGTGGCATAGTTTAGAGTTTGCAAGTATAAGGATCAACCATGTGCAACATAGTTTTCATCTTCTATGTAATAGGTTTCATATTCATGGAGGGTACGACTTATATAATAAACAACTTGTTCACGACCTTACTTATCTCGATGAGTGAGCATGGCCCCTAAGGCATGATCTATAGTAGATATGTAAAGACAAAATGTATCCCCTTCGCGAGGAGGTATGGGTGCATGTGCTTTGATAGAATATATTGCTTGAGTTCATTGAAGGATTTTTGAAAATTAAGATCCTAATTGAAATTGATGTCCTTAAGGAGAAGGTGGTGAAATGGTTGACAATGATCTGAGAGTTGAGATATGAAACATCAAATAAAATGATCTTTACCTTGAATACTACATAGTTGTTTGAGATTGGATAGAGGAGGAATTTCAATAATTGGGTAATTGCATGAAGTTGGGGGCAAAAAGTGGAAAAAACCCCAAAAAAGAAAAATGTGTACACGTTTTATTATAACGCAATCACGTTTTGAATTCTCGATTTGGGATTTACAAAAGCATAACGCATACGTGTTATGTCTACTATAAATAAAAAAGATTCCCGAGCCTCTATCATTTTATCTCCCTCAAACGCGAGTTTCAGAGCTTAACCGTGCCCTTGCATTTTTTCATTCAGCTAGATCTCAAGCTCAAAGTATCATTTCTAGATCACCATGAAGATCTGAATCGATGATGGTGCCACAAAGAAGAGGTAGGCACAATTATTTTCTCAAAATTGCATTGAAATATGATAATTATAGATTAAAATTTGAATTGAATACATTTTTATTGTTACGAGTTCGGGGTTGAGGGAATCAACCACAACTAAACCTCTTATTCTGTCATCCCTCCCAACCCTCCCACAATTGCGCAACATCCCCCAGGTAGTCAAGAAGATCTAGCAGCCCACATAGTTGAAAACAAAATTGAAATTGAAGATTTAATCAAAAGAATGAGGGATTCACAATCTACAAACCCCCACCATGCCTCTCTTACAAACACATTGGAGGCATTGCTTGCTCAAGTTGACGCGG